>JAOSBM010174432.1:0-10103 GCA_027568955.1 Erythroxylum tenue | reverse complement strand
GTTTCCAACGCGTCTCGCATCGTTTCTCGATCAATTTTCGTTACGGGATGTCGGACATTCGTTTTCCGATTCGATTCGATTTGTATTCCGATTAGCGAGTCTTCGCTATCTTGGTTCCGCTCCGTTTTTCGTTTCGTTTCTCCGGTTGGGGTTCGGTTTCGGATCGGGTCCCAACAGTATACGTTGTAGATATCGGGCTCATTTCAGATACTGTCCCATACCTATTGTGGATACTAGGCTCATTAATCGTTGAACCTGTGGCTCTTTATGCACATTCTGAGCTTTAAGCTCTCTTCACGTTGGTCACTCCGATCATAACTCCTTTATCTGGTCGTGCATATTTATGTGATGGAGTGCAACATTTCATATAATATGTTATCAATCACTTTCTTTCAATGTACACAGTCAGTTATCACAATCATCGAATCTAAGTCCGGCATTTAACATTTAGTTGAGTACACATTTCCCTATTCACATACAGTCAGTAATAACTTCCAATACATTCCTGAATATCATGCTCCTCGAACCAATAATGTCCAGAGTATCACAATTATATAAGTAGCAATTCAGTCACTGAAATTTAAACAAAAATAATTTAATTGTAGCGAGGGTCATCTAATTAAACTCACAATATGCTCCAGGTAAGCTATTGCCTTGGTGACCCGGCAATGTCTGGATGCTAACGATCTACTTTTGCTTCTTTAATCACGTAGTAAACATATATAGTTCACACATTACTAAGTTGATCAATCATATGAATATTCAATCATACACATGTTTATATGTGTTATGTTCAATGCATGCTCAATTGTCTATCTCGGGTATGATCCTTATTCACAAATCTTGATCATTCATTCATCATAGCTTGTATATATCTAGTTTGCAATCTTAAGTAAGTTTGGTTACCCTCAATTCATCAATCATACATTCATCAATCCTTTCTAAGCATTAAGTATTCACACAATTTCCCAACTCTCATTCAATCATACCTAATTCATTTCTTATATCCTTTGAATCACAATTTCATTCACATGAACGTCTTTATACCATTAATAACTCTTACTTCTCAAATTCATATACATTGATATCAAACATTCCATTCCTTAATTTATAACCTCAATTAACTACTTAAACTTATCAAACGCTTAATCACTTAATCAAGCAACTTTCTAGATTCATTTCAAGCCTCAATCAAGTCCAATTACACCATTATAAAGTGTCTTAACCTTATATAGTCCAACAATTTTCCAAAACCAACCTTTTCTGCTTTGAAAGTACTTCCCACTACCGTGGGAAAGAGCCTTATAAATCTCACGATCGTGGGATGAGTGAACCGGTTCACTCACCCATAACCTTCATTTTGCTTCCAATTTTTACTCCTTCATACTCTATCCAACACACCTTCACCAAATTCCATCAATTTCACTTCAATTCTAAATTATTCATACTTCAATCCCTTATCAAATTCATGTCCAAACCTAATTCAAAAATCATTCATTAGACAACTCACAAATCATTATCTTTCACACATTAAAATTAAAGCAGAAACTATCATTCACTATCAATCACGTATTCTAGTTCTGTTTCCATTTCAAGATCACTACATTAGAACCTTTCTTTAACATAAATTCATCTTCATTATACCTAAAATCCTAATATAATTCATCCATAAAAAAATCCATAACCTACTGTTCATACATCAAGAACACAATAGAAAAGTATCCAAGTTCATGCAGAAATTTCCAGCACAATTCATCATCAATATCATATGCAATTCATCCCAATTTCATCATCATAAATTCTCTATTATAACATGCCATAAGTATCAACCTTTTACTTACTTGTATAGCTCAAAGATCAAGCCAATTTAGCTCTCCATACATGCAAGATCATCCAAGCACAAAGTGGAAGTAGATTGGTTCCAGCAAAGGCAAGGAAATGATAGCAGATTATAGCTATCTTTGAGCATAATCTTATATGAATCTTGAAGTGACTATGAACGGAAGTAAAGCAGAATTTCAAAGCTATAGGGTTATGAGTGCATTTCGAAAATGTGATGAAGGAGGAAGAATGAATTCCAACAGAAACATCTAAGGAAAGCCTTTTCCATATACATATGTCATTAGCTGAGTTAAGATAAGTGCCTCCTTATTTAAGGACACTTATCCTACAAGGAAGCAAGCTACATGTCTTCCCTTTAAATCGTACAAATGCCCTCTTCTTAAGCTGCCATATGTCACTTAATCCCTATGCTAAATGTCACTCATTTTATAGGCTTTATCATCCTAATTTTTCATGTATCCATTTGTCTTGTCACTTGGCATTTTACCTAGACTAAATGTACATTTTAAGTCATCAATTTCGCAACTGTAACAATAAATTCCAAGTTACCAATCATAGTCCATCAATTCTTATCATTGGTAATCCAAAGTGCAAGACATGGGAATTGCAAATCCAAAGTACAAAATATTGGAATTGCACATTCATGTCACGTTCATTTTAGTTTCATACCCCGAAATATGTCAATTGAGTGCAATTTGTCTAAATCGCAATTCATGTATGTATGCTAATATTATGCATATGAATACAATCATAAAATCATATCACAATGTACCAAATTCATTTTATATGATGTCACTCATGTGACTTAATAGTCTAACACTTTAGATCCTTCAACAATTTAAGAGACGGGATATCACACTATATCATCAAGACACATACAAATGTATATGTACATCTATGGATTTGGACATGACTTCAGGGGATATAAGTGTTTAATCTCATAAAGGTTTTTTCTAATGCAGTACAGCATTCAGTGAGAGAAAACAGGTTTTCTCTACTGCAGTTTAACATTCAGTGGGAGAAAATAAAGGTTTTTTTAATGCAGTTTAGCATTTAGTCAGAGAAAACAAATTTCTATGATGCAGCTTAGTATAAAGTTTAGAGAAATTGAGACTGAAAAATAGAAAAATGATGCATTTCAGATCATACATGTATCATTCTAGTTTGTCACACTCCATTTTCTCATTCATGTTAGTGAGGTATTAGATATGCATGATTGTATTGGATCTATGTCACACATGACACATATATTTGATATTTTCTTATATCGAAAGCCATACGGGATAGAATGATGGACTTTCATTATATTTGGATCAAATGTTTTTTTTCTAAACTTGGTCAATCTATACGATGATTTGCTTAACCATTTTTTTACTGATTTTGTCATCAATACAACTATCATAATTAATTATTGTCCAAGGGGAGAATGTTAGATATTTTCATATAGGGTAGACAACAATTAATTACATTTTTACCATTTTAATAAATTATCGGTTAAGCTAATCAAGTTTGATTAAGATAAAGATATAAGTAGCCCAATAAAGGATCTAGGTTAGCGGGTTGAAGTTCAGTAAGAAAAATGGATCCCAAATAGTGTGGACCAAACTCATATTGAGCTTGTGATAGAAAGGCCTAATATGGTTGTTATATATAAAAGGTTAAGGTCTCCTATAGTTATTTAAGGAAATCGTGAATGTATGGATACTCTGACTGTTAGACCCAAAAAATTTTGTTAATTAAGCATGATTTAAAGTAATTTTGAGGTCTTGATAGATTAAATTATCTTGGAGTCAATTAGCATGTTAATGTTAATGAGATTATATGACATAGGGTAATTGAATTAAAGTGTTAGGGTGGTAAGATTATATAAGGGGCATTGTTGGAAGATCACTTAAGTTGTAAAGTCTTAAGGCATTGAAGGAAGGGCAAGTTGGACATTTTAGCTTCATTAAGATTATAAAAAGGGAGAAAGAAGACTTGTCTTGCATTTGAAGAGGGAAAAAACGAAAATTAGAAGAGAGAAGAGGGAGAGAGTGTCGTTGGAGAGAAAAGAGAGGAGAGAAAGAAGGCTAAGCTAGATTTTGATTTTTCATAGTCTTAAAGAGTGATTTTGAAGTTTGTTCAAGAAGGAAAAAGGAAGAGGAGGATTAGAGCTTCCATTAGAGCCAAGAAAATCATTGTTTGGTGAAGATTCAAGGTAAGTTTATGTTTAATCCTTTGAAATTTGGAAGGGGTTTTGGTTCAAAGATCTTAGGAAATACATGGGTTTAAGTATTCTATGATCAATTACATGCACAAGTTTCTTTGGGTTGTCCAATTTGAATTCCTTTTGATTTGGGGTTTTTTTCAATGTTGAAGAAAATCAAGAGAGAAGAGGAGCAAGAGTAGAGGCATTTTGAGCAAGCTTCTCAAGCAAGGAAATTAAGGTGGGTTACATTTTTATAATTGAGTTAATGAGCCATAAATGTTCTTCAAATAAATGGAATTTAATGATTTTCCAACTACCCTATAAATGTGTATTTATTGTTCTCTAAATGCTTGAGAATATTCCATATGTTGTTGTTTGTGAATTTTGGGAATAAATTCTAATTGCTTCACAATTATTGTGATTGTTGCTTTTGAAAAAGTTGAGAAATGGCTTTTATGCTTGATATAGGAATGTGGTTGGTGAATTGTGAAATGTTGATGGGAATGCTTATGAAATATGTCATGTGCATGACAAACAAGTTTTAGAAATATGCCATTTAGACAATTGGTTTTCAAGTCATGAATTACATGTTATGTGGGTTTGTGGTGCTCCCCTAAGTTAAGTCAATTGTACTTTGACAAAAGGCTTCTCCCGCCTACCCGCTAATGGCATGGAGCTCCTTCATAGACTCCCCTAAGTTCACGGCTACAAAAGACCGCTATGTGGAAATGTGTAGCACGTTCTATTTTTTGGATCCACCTAAACCATTCCGATGTGCTTCTATGTTATAATTTGTGACAAGTTTGATTAATTCATTATTCTTGATGTCATGAATTGCTTGATAAGGTGTGAATTTAGGAAATATATGTTGCATGGATCTCAATGTAAATTTTGCTATGGAAATGAATAATTCAAGGGTTTTTGCTTGTTTCTCGTTATAAAACTGTTACCCACGAGCTTTAAGCTCACCTCCATTTCCTCCCCATCTTTAGGCTATGAGCAGGATATCGAGTGATCGAGTCGATCGTTAAGGCATCACTCCAACTTGCATATTTTGTTCTTTTGAAGTTAGATTTTGTAAAATAATGCTTTAGTTGCATTTTGAGAAATTGAATTTTGGATTATGTTGTAAGGTGCCTCAAAATGCCCACTAAAGTGTTGTAAAACTCCTATTTTGATGTGAATGAAATACATATACATTATGGTTGTTTATGGCATTTCAAGTCTTTGCATTGCAAATCTTAAGTTTTCATAGGGATAGGAATTGTGTTCTAGTTTTGAGAGAAAAATTGCACTAATAAGATGAATTTGACAAGTTTTCTTAATATAAGTTGTAGCTTGTTCTTCTAGCTTTCCAACGATATAAAGTATGGGATTTTTGGATGTCGGAGTTGAGAGATATGATCGTTTGAGTGGGAGAGGATGCATAGGATGTGTATCCCGAATAATTAGAGTTTATGGAGTAATATCGCACTAGGATTATTCGTTTTTGGCAAGATTATGAGAAATAGGGATGATAGGATGGGTTTAGGATTTATTGGAGGGGTCTTGGAGAGTGAAAATTTCCTTTAACCCGAAGGTTACACGGTCTGCCCTTGTGAAATTCACACAGGCCGTGTGTTTCTAGCGCAAAAGCACAAATACACCCGAAAGTTACACGGTCTGTCCATATCGATTCACACAGCCCATGTTTTGACCCTCCAAATGATAAAATATCATTTTAAGTTCTTCAATAAAGTTTTATATCTAGAATTCCTCTTCGAAACCATATAAATAAAACCTTAATCCGATATCCATATTGAAAGTTATACCATTTGTCCCGAGATAGGTACAAAGTGATTGAGGACATGAGCATGATTGATTCTTTTGGGCATAACTTTATAACCTGACCTCCAAATGAAGTGATTCTTGAGGCATTGGATTCCCAACACATTTTTCTACCTTTCTAAAAAAATTGATAGCCATTGGTGTTGAATTCAAAAGGATTGATGGAAAGAAAGTGAGGGGTTGGTTGGGAGAGCATGTTTGGGCCATGAACATACTTTGGTTTCTTAAGCATATCATCACCTATAGAACTCCGGTTTAGATGGTTCTTACTCCAAAATAAACTAGAGACTAAGAACTAAAATTTTGAAGAAGTCAATTGTGATTATTGTGATTTCGTTGTGTGGGCTCGCCTTTGTGGCTTGAGATGTTATAAGAATGATGAGGAACCGATCATGGCTAATGAGGGTACATTGGCATAACCCTGCAAGGAAACCCGCTCATGCTCTATGATTCCGGATTGTTAGGCTCTAAAAACGGGGCCCAATAGTTGTAGTATCAGAGGGACTAGTTTTAGTGATATCCTAGGAAACTAGGTTGGTAGTTTTCAAGTATGAACATTATTTTAAATGAACCACATGCATTGTTTTAAATGAACAACTTGCATTGTTTTCAATTGTTTTACATGATTTGAAATTGTTTTGCATGAACTAAATATTTCTAAATGTTTTAAAATTGAAGGAGTGATTATACCGCCTCGAAAGAGAACTCGAGGAGCTCTGACTTGATTTGGCTCTCGCCAAGGGAGCACGGATGAATCCTATGTCCCACAAGATGCAGGGACACATTCTGCTCCTGACTATGAGGCACCTAGTGTGCAACACGAAGTGCCACCGCCTCCTCCCCCTATGCCTCAAGTAAACCCTCTAAATTCGTGGTTCTTTCAAGCCTTTTCCTAGACTTTTACTTACGCCATGGGCCAAGGGTCACAAGCTCCGGTGACAGCTCCAGTGGAGAGGAGTGGACAGTTTGATAAACTCCGCAAGTATGGAGCTGTGGACTTCAATGGAACTACAAATCCCGAAGAGGCTGAAGCATGGCTGAAGAAGATAGAGAGAGTCCTAATTCAGATGAAGTGCACTGATGAAGAGAAACTGGACTATACAGCAGGTTTACTAGAGGGGGGTGCACCCCACTGGTAGGAATCAGTGCCCCATAGTCAGGTTATACCTCCGGTACTATCATGGAGAGATTTTGTAGAAGTTTTCCGAAAGAAATACCTTTCGAGGGTTTATATCCAAGAAAAGGATAGGGAGTTTCTAAATCTCACACAAAGGGATATGAGTGTGAGTGAGTATGAGCTGAAGTTCACCCAGCTTTTCCAGTATGCAACCAACATTGTGGCGAATGAAGAGGACAAGTGCTGCAAGTTTGAGGGGGGCCTTCATCTAGGGATCAAGGAGAAGGTGCTGATCCATAATTTCTGTGACTACCAGTTATTGGTAGATGCAGCCCTCCAGGCAGAGAAACTGGAGAACATCAAATATGAAGTCAATAAGAAGAGGAAGAGCCGAGAACAGTCTGCTAGGAATGGGATGAGTGCTCTGATGCCAGAGAGGAGTGTGAGGAGCTTCCACTCCCAGAGAGAAGTGGGAAGTAGTGGCCCTGCCAAGAATAAGCAGACAAGGGCAGTTTCAAGGCAAGCCTCAAGTGTGGGAGGAAATAGCTTGGTAGGGAGGAGCCCCAATGTGAGCATTGTTTGAAGCTTCACAAAGGAGAGTGCTTCAAGTTACTTGGAGCATATTTTCGATGTAGAGAGAAGGGAAACATGATCAGGGACTATCCCCAAGTAACAAGCCGAGAGGGGTCGCAGTTGCAAGCCCCAAGGAGAGCAGAAACAGTGGGGACCAGGCCAGTCTTTGAGTTGGGCAGTTTTGGAGCTGCAAGGAAGGTTGTTCCTCCAGGAAGGCCAAGGGGTCAGGCTCAGGCTTGGGCAAGGGTGTTCGTCATGACCAGAGAGGAAGCTGCAGCCATACCTGAAGTTGTCACGGGTATGGCTCAGTTATTTAATTCCAAAGTATATGTCTTAATTGATTCTGGTTCTACACATTCATTTGTTTCTGCAAGCATAGTTTTTCATGATGTGAATTTGGTGCCATTGGATAATCCCTTGATTGGTAGCACTCCTTTAGGGAGGAAGGTGATAATAAGTCAAGTATATAGAGACTGTGAACTGGTTATTAAGGGTGCTAGACTGATAGTAAACTTACTGCCTCTAGAGCTAAAGGGTCTGGATGTTATACTGGGTCTGGATGTTATGGAGAAATATTGTGCAAAGTTAGATTGTAGCCGCAAGGAGGTAGAGTTTGACTTTGGAAATGGTGAGAAGGTAATTTTCAAAGGAGATAGGAGAACCCCATCACTTAGAATTGTTTCGGCTTTGCTCGCCGAACGGATGATGAGAAAAGGGTGTGAAGCCTTCTTGGCACACGTCGTGGACACTGATGTAAATGAAGGGAAGTTAGAAGATTTTTCGATTGTGAGGGAGTTTCTAGACGTGTTTCCAAAGGACTTACCTGGTTTGCCACCGGTGAGAAAAATCAAGTTTGTCATTGACTTGATTCTCGAAACTGCACCCATTTCTATACCACCGTATAGAATGACTCCAGCTGAACTGAAGGAACTCAAGAAACAGTTGGAGGAACTATTAGAGAAGGGTTATATACGGTCGAGTTCGTCACCATAGGGAGCGCCGGTTCTGATTGTTAAGAAGAAGGATAGGACATAGCGCATGTGCATTGATTATCGGAGACTCAACAAGGTAACTATTAAGAACAAGTACCTTCTGCCTCGGATTGATGATCTGTTTGATCAGTTGCAGGGAGCAAGGGTCTTTTCTAGGATTGATCTCAAGTTAGGCTATCATCAGCTCAAAATCAAGGAGTCTGATGTAAGCAACACAGCCTTTAGGACTCGTTATGGGCATTACGAGTTCCTAGTCATGCCAGTCGGACTGATCAATGCTCCGGCTGCATTCATGGATCTTATGAATAGGGTCTTTAAGGAGTATCTGGATCAGTTTGTCATAGTGTTTATTGATGATATTCTGGTTTATTCAAAGAGTGAAGGGGAATATGAGCAACACCTCAGGATAGTGTTGCAAACACTGAGGAAGAAGGAACTTTATGCCAAATTCAGCAAAGGTGAATTCTGGCTTCACGAAGTCATTTTCCTTAGACATGTGATATCGAAAGATGGGGTGCAAATGGACCCAAGAAAAATTGAAGCAGTGGTGAATTAGCATGCACCGAAGACAGTGGCAGAAGTGAGAAGTCTTATAGGTTTGGCAGGGTATTATAGGAGATTTGTGGAAGGATTTTCTATGATAGCTGCTCTGATGACCAAGTTATTGAGGAAGAATCAGAAGTTTATCTTGAGTGATGAATGTCAGAAGAGCTTTGAGGAGCTTAAGCACAGATTAACAAGTGCCCCAATTTTGATTTTGCCTACTGGAGATCAGGGTTATACAGTTTATAGTGATGCTTCAATAAAGCGTTTGGGTTGTGTGTTAATGCAAGGAGACAAGGTAATAGCTTATGCCTCGCAGCAGCTAAAACCTTATGAACTGAATTACCCAACTCATGATCTGGAATTGGCAGCAGTAATTTTTTGCTTTGAAGATTTAGAGACATTATTTGTATGGGGTACAGACGAAAATTTTTATAGATCATAAAAGTCTCAAGTATTTGTTGAGTCAAAAGGAGCTGAATTTGAGACAGAGAATGTGGTTAAAGTTGCTCAAGGATTATGACATGTTGATTGAATACCATCCAGGAAAGGCAAATGTGGTGGCAGATGTCTTGAGTAGGAAATCCTCTATGGCTCATGTTCAAACAGTGTATCTATCATTATTGGAAGAAATGGCGAAGCTTAAAATAAGTTTGAAATAGGAGGAACCCGATTGTGTTATTGCTAATTTCAGAGTGAGACCGATACTCAGGGAGAAAGTTAAGGAGTTACAAGCATAGGATACAGAATTGAGTAAGCTCCGAGAAGAAATTCAGAATGGTAAGAAATTTGAAGTGGTAGTGAGGGATGATGGACTTATGGTTATCGGAAACAGATTTTGTATTCCGAATGTCAAAGAAGTAAAGGATGAAATACTGGATGAGGCACACAATGCGCCTTATGCCATGCATCTGGGTAGCACCAAGATGTATAGAGATCTGAAAGAACATTTCTGGTGGAAAGGCATGAAGAAAGATGTAGCCGAATATGTGAGCAAATGTCTAGTGTGTCAGCAAGTCAA
>JAOSBM010174354.1:0-10109 GCA_027568955.1 Erythroxylum tenue | reverse complement strand
AACAAACACAAATACAAGAAAGACAGAAACTTGAATCAATTCAAGCTGGTTCCGTTGAAAAAGGAAGAAGTAGAAAAATTCCGATTGAAGAAACAAGACATAAAGGACTAAAAGACTTACCTGTTTTAGAGTTTCCAGTAATGAAGTATTCTCGGTGAAGCAACCGAAGGCATGTTAACAAAATATAATGTGGTTTTCCTCTTGTTTGCTCTTGTTTGCATGAAAGACACGTATATAATACGTGTCAAAGTCATTAACAACTTGACTCACTCACAAACCGTCCATTTATTATTATTTTATTATTATATTATTTTTTTAATCATCAATAACACAGTTATGAATTCTTATAACAAACAAATACCCAAAATTTTCAGACAACTTTCAAAAATTTACTAAAATTCCGTCATAAAATAATGACTTAAATTAAATTTTCAAAAAAAATAAATCATTCACCAACAATTTCTAAAAAATATTCGAAGTATATAAAAATTACTAAAATTATATTAATATTGTCCGAACAATTCAGAAATCTTATTAAACTAATTTACCCGAAAAATGCCATGAATGCATGCCAAAATACTTATGCACAATTAAGTAAATATTTAATAAGCAAATAACAAACATAACAAACATAATTCGTACTAATTTCCTTAATATTATAACCCCTAATTTGGGGCGGCGCTACATATTAGGTAGATTTATGTATATTATGTTGATGTTTGAAAAAAATGTTTTTTGAATTAATTTAATTTATGATTAATACAAGAATTAAATCCCTTAATTATTGATAAATAATACAAATGAGCATATGATGAATACTCTTAATTTGCATTTCTTTATAATTGCTACCTATTTACGTTAAGGGAGATTGAAGTTGATTTGATTAAGAATAAACAAAAGCTTAAAGGTGGGGACATTTAATGTGCTTGAAATATGCAAATATTTTCTTAAGTATTTTACTTAGTTTTTATGTCAAATTACCTTTTTTTCTTGCACTTAATCAAGTAAATGAGCACTTAATCTATATTAGACACGAATTAGCATATGTGTATATTTATCAATAATTAGATGTTATTTAAGGCAAAAATATGGACAAATTTATAATTTCTAGAGAAGCATGGTCTGACTTGTGCTCATATGCTAATTCGTGTCTAATATAGATTAAGTGCAAGAAGAGACATGACCTATAACACCATTCAGTAAGAGATCATATGGCATTTGATATATGTTTAAATTTTGATTTATTTGATGTGCTAAACTTAGTGAATAATGTCTTAGAAATACTTAAGATACTCACTTTGACTCATTTGTGATTTTAGGCACAATTTGGAAGCAAGGAAGTTAAAGTGGGTCAAAAGCACGATGTATGGGTCATTTTCCAAAGATTAATTTTCGCTTGTCTTCATGGAGTAAGAAGAAGAAAATTAAAAGATAAGAGGAAGACAAGAAAAATAGAAAACAAAGAAGAAGAATCATAGAAAGCAATGCACGTGCATGTTTCTGCCATGCAAAAACGTTAATTTAATGGAGCAGAAAACGACAGCAAATGAAACATGAAACGACAGCAGCTGGTGAGGGGCAAAAGGGCCAAACAACGTTGCACATGCAGGGTAGATGTCTGCGTACGCATACATTGTACATTCCTGCGTTAGACACAGGTGTTGCACAACGCAAGCGTTTTGTGTTAAACGCAGGTGTACAACGTTCCTACGTTAAACGCACAACACGTCTGCATTCAACGCTTAAATGCATGGTCTGCATTTTACTCAAAATGCACAATAAAAGGAGGGGGCGTGAATAGTAAATTGGACCAACATATTAATTTGTCACATCAGTGAACAGAGGGAAGAGAGAGGAGCACGTGAAATATACACAGAGGTGGAGGCGCTAGGTTTTCCTTCTTCGTTCTTTCACCACCGAAGCATGGAGAAGATGGCTTACACTTAGAGCATAAAATGGAGATGGAAGGCTAGCTTCCCAACGCCAGTTCAATGGGAATATCAACGTTAAGTTACGGTTAAGCTATTTTTATCATTTTAAGATTGTAATTTTTTTTCGGATTGTTGTGTTGTTGGTGTTGATTTGATTGAGTTTTGGGATGAATGATCTTAATACATTATTTTGATTGTTTTATTTCGAACCTATTGCTAAAACATTGAATGTAATTCGTAATCGTTATTTTTTATGTTTGTGAGTAGCATTTAATGATCCCGTATTGTTAGGAGCAACATAACTTAGGTTAGATAACCCGAACGTGTGAGGTTGCTACTTATATTGATCGTTTTCCACTTTGTAATGCAGTTGCCAAATTAAACCTAGAGATCGTATCCTAGGTTTTTCGGTAGTTAGGTTTAATTAATGATCGTTTCTTGATTAAACAAAACATAAGGAAAAATCGAGATGAAGACAACATTCTATTAGTCTCATATCGATAATCCGAAGAAAGTTGTAAAGACGTTAGGATGATGAAATATGCTTGACCGTGTTTAGGCCGAGATTGAACCTAAAAGCGGACCTTACATATATTCGACAGTTTAATCATTTTCGATCGCTTGTTTTAATTTTTTTTCAATAGTTTATTTTTATTTTATTTTCTAAATTGATAAAAATCCAAACCCCACATCAATTAATTTTGGTTACGGAAATTAACCGAGCATTCTTTATGGATTCAATCTCAACTCACCCTAACTATAAATTTTAGTGTGCAGAGTCAGGTAACTTTTTCAATGCACTCGATACGTACTGTCAGCATTGAAGAACATCAAAAGAGTAACACGACCTAAATCACAGTTATGCTATGGACTATGTGCAATTCATTAGAGAAAGATGGATATCAACAATCTAGGAAAACGACATGTTAGAGATTACATCTTTCACTTAGAGAAAATACGAAGATCCATGTATTGGGCTAAGGATATGGCCTAAATTTTGTCCTAAGGTGTTAAATCTTATTTAAAGTACCAAATCCTAATTTTTGAAAGACTTTTGGAGACTTTACTCATATAAAACATTTTTTCTCTCCAAAGGTTAGAAATAGTTGTTAGGAGGTTTAATGGAAGGACAATTCTAAAGCTATTTTTTATTAGAGAATCAAGATCTAAATTTGTCTCAATGGATCAAGCAATAAACAACATTGATATTTTCATCTAAAACTAGTTCTATTATGATTTCTTTAGTTTTGTTTATTGTTTTATTGTTTTAAGCATGATTGGTGGCTAAATATGGTCTATATTTAGATAGCAAAATCCTAATATTTAGGTTGTATAGATTGATTTGTTTTGATTTATAAATTAGGACATATTTTTGCAAGCTATCTTTGATTGATTTTAACACAAGGTTAATTACGTCTACGATTCACTTATGGACATTTCGAGAGAGTTACTTGTGAGTGGACTAAGGCTTAAATAGAAAGGGTTGAATGGGGTGCTAAAGATAGATCTGCATAATCTTTCTATTTAAGCCTTAGTCCACCCATAAGTAACTCTCTCGAAATGTCCATAAGTGAATCATTAGCATAATTAACTTTGTGTTACAATCAATCGAAGATAGCTTGTAACCTAAAGATAGATCTGCATAATCTTCCTAGCATTAGGGTAAAGCCTTTTATGGGATTTCATAGATTTTAATATGTTTAAAAGGATGTTAGCTTAACAAAGATAAAGGTTGACCAACTAAAGAGTATATGGTTATATCTCGAGAGAGTGCAATCTTAGTAGTTAGGAAATTTTGTCGTCTAGAAAATATATCCATTCTAAATTAATTGACTCATGAAATCAAAGTTTATACTAAAGAAAGAACTTTTCTAATTATTGGGTTAAGATTAATTTCTCTACTTAAT
The DNA here is from genome assembly GCA_027568955.1 of Erythroxylum tenue. Classification (NCBI taxonomy): domain Eukaryota; kingdom Viridiplantae; phylum Streptophyta; class Magnoliopsida; order Malpighiales; family Erythroxylaceae; genus Erythroxylum; species Erythroxylum tenue. The sequence continues at coordinate 6,271 of JAOSBM010174354.1, read as the reverse complement.
AAATTGATTTTTTTTTTTTAGTTACTTTCCTAATTAGTTTTTGTTTTATATTCCCTTATTCACATATATCACAATCCTCTTTTATTAATTATTTTTAGGTTTGTTAGTAGTTTTCGAGTTTTCTATATTCATATGACTTCCTCTAAAGATCAACTCCTAACTTACCATTATATTACTTACTAATGATATGTGCACTTATGCGTAATAGATTTATAATAGAAAAAATTAAGTAGAAAACACAAACCCATTAGTTTACAAAGATAAGCTTAATAGAGTCATAGGATTGTCTAAAAAAATTGCATTAAAAAGTCCTGGAAAGGTTCATGATGAGCATATGTTTATTCTTAATAGTACCAATTTTCAAAAGAGATAACTTCATTTTGGATCAATATCTAAAGAATGAATTGGTAGCTTAATGCATACAACTTATAGATTAGGCACCAGAAAGCAGCTAAGAAGGTTATGATGTATTTACAAGGAACTAAAAGCTATATGCTTATATACATGCATTTTGATAACTTGGAGGTGATAAATTATTCAGACTTAGATTTTGTAAGATGCAAAAACAATAAAACGTCTATATTTAGATGCATTGTTCTATTTATTGGAAGTATAATCTCATAGAGAAATACGAAGAAAGCTATAGTAACCTCGTCCACTATGTAAGCATAGTTTATAACTTGGCATAAAGCTAAATTGTATAGATTATGGTTAAGAAATTCTATTACATATTTGAATATTATACACAGTATTACACTACCATTGAAGATTTACCATGATAACTCAATTACAATATTCTTATCAAGTAATAATAAAATTATAAATGCAATAAATATATCTATATAAAGTATTTATTTGTAATAAACCATATTAAAACAACTCAATCACTATTGAGTATTAATTCTAACTCATAAAGAATAATCCTATAACTAAAGTTTATTGCCATATTAGAATCAAAATTATATATAAAGTATATGATCACTTGGTTGATTCTAACTTATAATTTAATATTCAGAGTTTATTACACTTGAAATGATAAAGTTTGTGCATATATAGTTTTTTAATCTTATTTAATGGTATTAAATGGAATACAGTTTATATTTTTACTGTAAAGTTGAAGTTCTCAATTTTTGATTTTCTTTAATACAATAATACATTAACAGAAGTATTCACATTGTTTAGAATATGTCCATTATAATTCATATTAATGAAAGTTAGAATTGAGAACCTTTAATACCCACATTTATTTATTACTTATTATGTGATAAAGGTTATTAGAGCCAAATAGAGAATGCTATAATCCACTAGATGTAACTTATTTACATAATCAATTTGAAATGATTAAAGAGTTATTGTTGAATAATAGTTAATGAAGTGTAATTTGATTCTAAAATATCTATATGATAGAATATAATAAGGTTTTACAGTTTTTGGGCAATTGAATATCCTTAAATTAATTTCTATATAATTATGTATACCTTCCTTTAGATGTATTAAAAAAAGAGAGACATGTTAGAAGACTCTTACAAATATTCATTTAAATAAAAACATGTGTCTTTGAATTTCAAAACTTTTCATTTATGAATATAATTAAAATTATATAATTTAATTTTCATATAAAATTATTTATTCTTATAAACATAATATGAGTCTTGTACACTTTATAAAGAAGTGGTCTCTATGGTGACAATTATTCAATTTTAAACATGTTGATTATTTTCTAAATTTAATAAAATAATTTTTACAATTTGATGAAAGTAAATTCCATTTTCCTTTTTATTTTTTCTCATTACAAAACTAAAACAAAGAAAATAAGGAAGGAAATAGAAAAAGAAAGAAAGAAATTTGTTATCATTTGCCTAATGATTAATGACCCAGAATTTAAAGTTCAAAATATTAGCATGTACAATTAATCTCATTAAGAAAACTTGGCCAAGTTTTGAATAATTCTATTTCTACAACCAAGTTGAAAGAGAAATTCAAACTTTTTTAACATAAGAAAAGTACTTTGACATTATTTTAAAAGTTATGTAAATTTATACCTTAGATCCATACAGTCTTACTTTTGTCCCTATAAAAATCATATTATAAATAAAGAACTAATTAGGTACTTATTGTTTGGTAGATGACTACTTTAAAATAAGTTTGTGTTTCCAAATGTAGGTAACTTGTCCTTGCCTGAAAAGTACAACAAAGTGTAATTTTTAGTTATAAGGACCTAGAAGGTCCATATTTGCATAAATAACATAAGCCCTATGTATTTCCTTTCTTTTGAAAAGTGACTTATTATTCATTAGAGAATTTTTCAGGAGGCAGATTGTATCCAATGTTTTAAAAACCGAAATAGACATTGAACCAATCAAAGGAAATATTTAAGTTTAAAGGTTTAATTGACATTAAACCACTGTAAAATAGGTATATAATAAATATGAAGTAAAAATTTTGAATTAGTCAACTTTTTAGTTCGGTTAAATTTACTTTAATAAATAATAAGCCTTATTGTTAAAAATAAATCAATTTATTAATTAATATGTTGATTTTTGTAAATTAATCAAATTTTATAAACTAAAATTAATTAATCAATTTTCATTTAACAATCTTTTTAATTAAATTTTGATGAATAAAAACAATATCTTTTAATCATATTTTAAAATCTTCAATTTTATTCAATATTTAATCGATTGTATAATAATGTAACATTAATTAGACCTTTTAACCTTCCGGATCAATTTTGAAAATTAAAAAAAGCAAGTTTTGGAAATTTTCATTGCAAAACATTAAGAAATGAAAAAAAATGAAAGGTTCATTGAAATAGAACCAAACTGTTCATTTCTGACCAAATAACTAAAGTCAACACATTTTCATATTTGGAAGATGATCATTATTTGGGATTTTAGGTGTCTTTATCTCAATCCATCCCAACCTTACTCTTGTAAATTGATCTGTTTAGTTCACTTGTAGACAACTGTTACCATCTATCTCTATGCCGATTTTTTTTCTTTTTTTTTATTACTATTTTTATCCTTTTGCTTCATCTTTCTACTGAAAACCACCACCACTGTCATCCTCCTTTATAACCACCATTCCTGACTCTTTGCTGGAGTAGACATACACATTTATTTCAAAAGACTTGAATCTTAAATATGTTGCTACAGTCAAAGGGTTTACAGTGAGGGTCGGAGTCACCGACTCTGCGATTGCAGACTACAAGTCAAAAGGCTTCTTCAATGACATAATTCACAACCTTCTCACTGTTGATCTTGTCCAACATGGCTGCATCTTCTACTCTTTCTCCGTCCTTCCCTTCATAATTGTAGTTCAAATTCAAAAATTATAATATTTGTTTAGAACAAAAAAAGGCAGAACATTTAGGTTATATTAGTAAGACGATTCTTCACAGTTTGAAAATTGGCCAATTTATTATTTAACATGCCATTTTTTAATGATAACTGTTAAAAGAAATGCTTTAAAAATCAGATAGGATATCGAACCGATTAAAAGAAAGGTTTAAGGTTTAAATGTTCAACCAGTATTAAACCGCTATAAAACTGATATTATTTTTATAATTAACACAATTGATAAAGCTACTTTAAGAAATCAAAATAATAATCTGAAGCATTTAGAAGAAAGCATCACTTGCATAACCACTATATACATAGAGATATTACACTTTACAATTTACATGTTTATACTTCTAAAGTTATAATTTTACAATTATCAAATTGTTGTAATGTGAGATAAGATAAGAATAAGCAATAAGCAATAAGTTGACCATATCAAAGTTAATTAATAAGTCATAACAATAATTCAATAACTGAATCCTTAAGGAATATGTCGTCCAACTCAACATAAAGCTCACGAGAATAATTAATAAATTAATAATTAATTAATCATATGTTGGGTAATAGCAGGGTGAATCTTCTTCCATTGCTGGTTTGGGTAATTAGGTATCTACTTATAAGTTGCTTGAGAGGGAATCGAAGTTATTAATTAGTGTGAGTGCACATATACCAAAAGGAACACGCACAATAAGTATGCTAATGTTGGTGCAAGAATATGGTTAAAATCATCAAACATATACAGAACAATTGGTTGAGAAGTCCCACGAACAAACAACACAAGCTAACACAACACAGACATGTAAAAGCACTCATTTACAATGGCTGGTTCTAGCATGCAACTAAAACTATTAAAAAGGTCTCTGTAAAAGACACCAAAGCAAGTAAACAAAGTTAGAAAAAGAATAACAAGCATATACAAAACAAACATGAAAATGGTAGATGTAGATCTTGAACCTGAGACACTACAAAACAACGATATAACAACGAAACAAAAACCTAAGAAAGTTACAATCTTAAAAAAAAACATAAATAATAATCCATGTGGCCAAGAAAGCAAGAGAAAGACCATGGCCAAATTTCTCCTTGTAGTTAGTGATAATCTGCGGTATCTCTACTATTCCCCAACTGCAAATGCTAACTAAACCTTAGGATAGCGAAACCCCAAACTACAAAGGCAATACTCTATGGACGCATTAACTAAAGGTTGCATAAGCTAACATTAAAGCAAAATCTTTTGGGATGAAAAAGGGCAGAAATTGAAGGATTCAAGAAGATAGTCAAACAAGTCCCCAATTATTCTCTAGCATACTCATTGTTTTTACGCCAAAAAGTTTCAATAAAAATTCGTAACCTTGTAAACTGTCTTAAAACAGTTTCAAAAATCATATATCACAACCCAATAACAAAATAGACAAAAGATTGAAAGAAGAAAAATGAAAAAGGATAAGAAAGAAGATTTGGAAATAGATTTACCCTAATCCTTGGGTTGATGAAAGTTTGCAAAGTGAAAACAAAAATATCCCTATTTGACTAATAATCACATCTTCTCTATTTGTTATTAAATAAGTTTAACAAAAGTATAAACCTAAGGAGTTATTGAAGAGGATGAGTTTGATTGGAGATGGAAAATTTTCTAATAGTGAACAGAACCAGTGAAAAGATGAAGTTTGTTTGGATATAAACTCTGAAAAATAAAAAATCGAAGAAGAAGATAAAGTTCTAGGTTTTTCTTAGTTAAAGTTTAGGGAAAACCGACCGGTTAAGTAATAACCCAACTAGTTTTTAGTTATAATGTTTATAAGTAACTGAACTAAAAAACAAGTCGGTTCATACTTTTTCTGGTTGAATCGGTCAGTCAGATTAAGTTTTTAAATCCTTGGTCAAAAGTAAAAATTGAATCAGAAATCAGTCTGGTTCATGTGTAACTGGATCGAACTGATTAATCTAGTCTAATTTTTACATCATTGATTGTTTCTCACGTTTCTCATTTTCCTCCTGTGCTTCTCACCTCTCTCTCGATGGTTCGATTGTCTCCTCCACAGAAGGCGCTGTCGTTGAAGATTTGGTATAGGTATGTATTGTTATTCTATATTTTTGCCTTGACCCAAAGCTGATTCCTTGTATTGTTTTTTTAGAAAGATTCCTTGTATTGTTCACTATTGTTCCTTCTCTATTAAAATATGGATGGATGTCTCCATATTTCAATGTCCCTCACTACAATAAGGTACACATTTTGTCGCGTTTTTTTGGCTACGTTTTAAATATCGTCAATAAAAGTGAGCTTTGACGACGATTTTGAAAATCGTCACCAAATGTGTATCCCTATCATCACCAAAACCAAAACTCACTTTTAATGACGATTTTTCAAAATCGTCGCCAAAGGTTCACATTAATTTGGTGACCATTTTCAAAAATCATCACCAAATGTGTATCTTTTGTTGATTATTTTAAAAATCATTGCTAAAAGGACATTTGGTGACGATGATTTTGAAAAATCATCACCAAATATGGACCTTTTGGTATCGATTTTCTTTTGATGATGATTTTTAAAAATTGTTGTTAAAAGGACATTTGATGACAATTTTCAAAACTTGTCACTAAAGGCCTACATTTAGTGACAGTTTCGAAATTCGTCATCAGAAAGTCTACTTTTGTAGATGATTTTCGAAAATCTTGCCAAACAATTCACATTTATTGTCACCAATTGCGATGATTTTTGAAATCGTCGCAGAGAGGTTGCCTTTGGCGACCATTTTGGTTATTGGAGGGAAACAAAAACTTAGGAGGGAAATGATATCAGCATTTTAGGCTCCAGACTTCTCTATTATTCGTAATTATTCCAAATCCATCGAAGCCCCAAAGTTCTCTATCGTCACGTTCAGTTCATATAAAAATCAATCACACAACACAAACACAGAGCGAAGAGATTC
>JAOSBM010174287.1:0-10114 GCA_027568955.1 Erythroxylum tenue | reverse complement strand
GTCAGCAGCTCGGTCGGGAAGCAATGGAAAGCGATAATCAAAACCAGTCAGGGGATCGGTCGTCCCCTCGCCCAGCACTCGCATGGGCGATCGAGCGCTCACGCTCGAGCAACATTACTCGGTCGGACTGCCCTTCGGCCAAACCGACCTTCAATCCTCTAAGACTTATTCTTTTCATTCATCTCATTCTTGAAATGCTCAATTTATCTAACACCCTTCCCTTAACCCAATAACATTAAATAATTTATTTTTCACAGAAACGGGATCGGGGCCCAACAATACAGGTACTTAGAAACGAATTGCGATACTTCATGATACTGTTACTCAATAGTTTTTGAGAAAGCAAGTTTTCAAAAGAATTTTTAAAAGGGGTTGTTTTCAAGAAAAGGAATACACAATTCAACCCCCCTTCTTGTGTATTTTGTATATCGAACATAAAGTCTATACTAACGTGTGATTTACTTCAATTGGTATCAGAGCTCGGTGTCCAAGAACTACCGTCACAAAGTGTGGATAAAGATTCATGGAAGAATCACACGTATATATAGCTGAAGGCGCCTCCGTCACTAGACCACCTGCTTTCAATGGAGAAGACTACCATTACTGGAAAGACAGGATACGACTCTTTATTGAATCTACTCATATTGATCCTTGGGAGATTATAGAGAATGGACCTTATACTGGTAAATGATGAAGGAATTGTTATTCCACGAATTAGATGGACAACGGATCAAAAAGCGAGATTCCAGCTGAATTTGAAGGCCAAGTTCTTTCTAAGTTGTGCCCTAAGCAGAAGTGAGTACGATAAAGTTCACGGATGCGACATTGCGAAGGAAATGTGGGATACGCTATCCATCGCAAACGAAGGCACCAATCAAGTAAAGGAATCCAAGATAAGCATTCTTGTACACCATTATGAGCTATTCAAGATGAAGGACGAAGAGTCTATCGATCAGATGTTTGGACGATTTCAAACCATCATCAATGGACTTAAAGCTCTCGGCAGAACTTATGAGAATCAAGATCACATTTGAAAGATTCTCAGAAGTCTACTGAAAAGATGGAGACCAAAAGTCACCGTGGTACAAGAAGCAAAGGACTTGAGAGAGCGTTGAAGCTTGATGAATTGCTTGGATCCCTGAAGATACATGAAATAGAAATCGATGCAGAAGATAAACCCAGACGGGATAAATCTATAGCATTGAAGGCTGGACAGAAGAATCATAAGATTCAGAGGAAGAGGAGTTCATCGTCGAAAGTGTTGAAGATTCAGGAAGTCAAGAATGACAACTCCAGTGAATCAGATCAAGATTCGAGCGAAGAAGATGATGAATTATCTTTTATCTCGAAGAAGATCAGATGCATGTGGAAGAAGAAGGCAAAAGAAAACAGAGAGTCCTCTTTCAAGAAGAATAGTAAAGATGAAGGAAAGAATGAGAAAACATCCATCATATGCTATGAATGCAATAAAACTGGACACTATAAGTCCGAATGTCCATTGCTGAAAAGAAAGCCAAAGAAGAATAGAGAAAACAAGAAGAGCATGATAGCAACCTGGGAAGATCTGGATTCGTCTGAATCAGATACTGACTTAGAGGCATCGATACAAGCCAACATTTGCCTAGTAATTGAAAAAGAAAGTGACAAGGAGGTAACCTCAAAATTTAGTGAATTACAAGATGCATACTCAGAATTACTAGAAGATTCTCATGCAATACTTAAACAATATAAGTTGTTAAAGAAAAAGTATGTAGAAAACTTGAAGAACACGCAAGTGTTAGAGAAGGAAAATGTCTGCTTAAAGAAACAAGTAGACGAGATGAAGAAAAAGGTAGTTGCATATAGATCCGAGGAGATCAATCAGCTGAAACAAAGAATCAACACTCTTTCAGCTGATTTATCAACATTCACGGAGAGTACGAGAAAAATGAATGACACATTAGGAAGATACATACACCCTAATGATAAAACTGGATTAGGATTTGCTTGAAACAGTAATCAGCATAAAAAGAATTTTGTTCCTTATAAGAAGAAATTTCATCATCCTCATTATCATCATTCTATGAATCATGTTAAGACTAACCCCAAAGGACCCAAGAAAATTTGGGTCCCTAAGAAACATATAATATCTCCTGCAGATATCCTTCGTTGGAAGAAGCAGCCAGCAGCAATGGTATTTGGACAGTAGATGCTCGCGGCATGTGACGGGAAGAAGGTCTATGTTCCTAGATCTTCAGTATAAGAAGGGAGGATCGGTAACTTTTGGAGACAACCGGCAGGGAAAAAAATTGGAATCGGTAAAATTAGTAAAGTTTCTTTTGCTACTATTGATAATGTGCTGCTAGTTGATGGTTTAAAACACAATTTGATTAGTGTCAGTTATTTATGTGATTCTGGTTTTGAAGTGTCCTTCAATCAAAATTCTTGTGTAGTCAAAAACAAGGACGATTCCATATTCTTTTCTTCCAAAAGACGAAACAATCTTTACAAAATTAATTTAGAAGATTTACAAAGTTAAAATATTTCTTGTTTTATATCAACTGATGAAGAAAAACTGATTTGGCATAAAAAGCTACGTTATGTTAGTTTTAAACATATTTCCAAGTTGATTAAACATGATTTGGTAATAGGATTACCAAAAATAAGTTTAAACAAGGATTTCTTTTGTGAAAGTTGTCATAAAGGAAAACAGGTTAAAACAACTTTTTCGTCTAAAAATATTGTAACTTCATCTAGACCTCTAGAGTTGTTACATATGGATTTATTTGGTCCAACTAGGACATTGAGTCTTGGCGGAAAGAAGTATGGTCTCGTAGTTGTTGATGATTTCACTAGATTTTGTTGCATACTATTTTTATCAAATAAGGACGAGTCTTTTAAGTGTTTCAAAGTGCTTTCCAAAAAGTTACAGAATGAAAAAGGAATTTCAATTGCTAGTATTAGAAGTGATCATGGTGGTGAGTTTGAGAATGAGAAATTCAGAATATTTTGTGAGGAGAATAGAATTTTCCATAATTTCTCTGCTCCTAGAACTCCACAACAAAATGGAATTGTAGAAAGGAAGAATAGGATGATTCAGGAAATGGTGAGGACTATGCTATGTGAAATGAATCTTCCTAAGTATTTCTGGGCAAAAGCTATGAATACAGCTTGTTATATTCAAAATAGAATACTAATGCAACCCTTGCTGAAGAAAACTCCATATGAGTTATGGAATGGAAGGAAACCTAACATATCTTACTTCCATCCATTTGGTTGCAAGTGTTCTATATTGAATACAAAAGAAATTTTGAATAAATTCGATTCTAAGACTTATTTGGGAATTTTTCTAGGCTATTCATTATCTTTAAAAGCTTATAGGGTTTACAATCTTACTTTTATGACTGTTGAGGAGACTATTCATGTTAAGTTTGACGATAGTTCTCAACCAAGTAAAAGAGATGATACTGATAATAAAACCCTATCAGTACCCTTGGTTGAAAGTAAAGATGTGTCACCATAAGATACTCCTTTAGACAAAGTTGAAGATATTCCTGAGACACTTGATTTGAAAAGGGATTGGAGATATAAGAGTTCTCATCCAGAAGAATTGATTATAGGAGAGACCTCAGAAGGAGTACGAACTAGGTCCAAATTCAGAAGAGAAGCCAATGTAGCTTTTATCTCTGAAATAGAGCCTAAGAAAATTGATGAAGCTCTTCAAGATGAAGCTTGGATTTTAGCTATGCAAGAGGAGCTGAACCAGTTTACTAAGAATAAAGTTTGGTCTTTAGTTCCTAGACCTTCTAAAAAGTCCATCATAGGAACTAGATGGGTTTTTAAGAATAAATTAGACGAATCAGGAAGAGTGAGTCGTAACAAGGCGAGATTAGTAGCACAAGGCTATAATCAACAGGAAGGAATATACTACAATGAGACTTATGCTCCTATAGCAAGACTAGAAGCTATTAGGATTTTGCTTGCATATGCTATCTGTCATGACATAAAGCTATTTCAAATGAATGTGAAAAGTGTATTTCTGAATGGCTTTATACATGAAGAAGTTTATGTAAAGCAACCTCCTAGTTTCGAGGATGTTAAGAAACTAGACCATGTCTATAGACTTCATAAAGCCTTGTATAGATTGAAACAAGCTCCTCGAGCCAGGTACAATCATCTGAGTTCTTTTTTAATTGAGAATGGCTTCAGTAGAGGTCATATAGATAAGACGTTATTTAGAAAATGCATTAAGAATGATTTCATCATAGTTCAAATATATGTTGATGATATTATCTTCGGTGCAACGTCTAAAAAGTTATGTACTAGTTTTGAGAATTTGATGAAAAACGAGTTTGAGATGAGCATGATGGGTGAGTTAAAATTCTTTCTTGGGTTGTAAGTTAAGCAAACTGAAGAAAAGATTTTTATCCATCAACAAAAGTATATCAAGGAACTGTTGATTAAATATGAGATGGAAAAAGTAAAACCAATGTCAACTCCGATGCATCTTTTAAACCATTTGTCTAAGGATGAATCTGGCAAGAAGGTTGATCAAACTCTCTATAGAGGAATTATTGGTTCTTTACTTTTCCTTACAACAAGCAGACCTGACATTCTTTTTAGTGTTTATTTGTGTGCAAGATTTCAAGCAGATCCTAGAGGGTCTCATTATATTGCTATTAAAAGAAATTTGAGATATCTATCAGGAACTACTAATCTTTGCTTAATGTATGAGAAAGGTAAAGATTTCAGGTTAATTGGCTACTGTGATGCTGATTATTTCGGAGATAGGATTGATAGAAAGAGTACAAGTGGAGGATGTCACTTCCTTGGCCACAACCTAGTTTCCTGGTCAAGCAAGAGGTAAAGCTCAATTGCTTGTAGAAGCTGAGTATATGTTAGTCGCAAGTTGCTGCTCACAGACATTGTGGATTAAGTACCAACTAGAAGATTATTCAATACATGAAGATCAGATCCCAATCTTCTGTGACAACACAAGTGCTATCAACCTATCAAAGAACCCAATACAACACTCAAGGGTGAAACATATCGAAGTTAGACACCATTTTCTACGAGACTACGTTCAGAGGAAGATCGTGAGTCTACAGTTTGTTGAGAAGAACTATCAATGGGCAGACATCTTCACCAAGCCATTGAGTGAAGAAAGATTTAAAGAAATCAAATGAAACCTCAACATGGTTATGTTGAATGATCAACCGTCTGGCACGTCATAACCCAAATGATCTTCTTAGTTAAGAAGATAAGAAGTCGTAAGATTTAATGGTAACAGTAACAGTAACAGTAAGTTACAGACGGTAACTTCTGTCATAATAAAGTTTTGGAGGGAAAGCTTCTCAAAGCCTTGAGAATACCACCTACTCTAGAACACTCTTGACATACCCTGACAATCGACTTTTGAAGAGCTCTCAACAAAATATCTCATCACTCTATTTGGATATCAAACCCTCTTTGCTCACACTCTCAACCTCAGAAACCAACTTCACCTCTTTGAAGCGTTTAGTTCTTTGTTAACTACAGAAACAAATGGAGCAATCGATGACTAGTGGAAGAATTATCGATTTTGAATCCTTGAAGCAAGACCAAATGGATATCGAACTGAAGATTGTGGCAGCCGGATGGAGGAACTTTTTTCAAGTTCGTGGGACATTTTACTCGAATGAAGTGTATGACTTCTGGAAGAATGTGGAAGTAGTAGAAGATACTCTCGTATCAGTGGTGGATAGATTGTCGATCATAGTGAAACTGAAGACAATCGAGAAGGCCACTGAGTGTCCATGTGTTGGAAAGAAGCTTGCTTATAAGGCTAGATGGATGATGCAAGCTAGTGTGAAGGAGATTCAGATTAATTGCTAACTATATGGAAGTAATAACCCAAAGGAGAAGAAGGCCTCAAGCCTTGTGCCGAAGGCTAGGGTTCTACACTCACTACTCTTTCATTGTGTTCTACCTAGAACAGGGTCGAGGAATCTGGTGACAATGTTAGATGAGCAATACCTATTTCATCTACTAAATCACTAGCCTATAGATCTTCCATATCTTTTCCTCCATTATATGGTAAAGTCGAAGAAAGACTCAACTGCCCTACCGTATGGGATGATGCTAACAAGAATCTTTAGAGATTCTGGAATTCTCCTTGAAAGAGGAAACAGGATGAAGCTGAATATTAAAAGCGTCATCAAATCTACAACTATTAGTAGAATGGGCTTGAAGAATCTAGAAAGAGAAGAAACAAATTCTAAGATGATAGCAAGGATTAAGGGGGAGCACGCTATTAAGTGAAGCGTGAATGAAAAAGGAACTCCCACAAGAAAATCAAAATCTCAATCCACTGGAAAATCATCCACAGAAGGATTGAAGAAATCGTCAGATGATTTAATGAAGGTTAAGGCGATTTCTCAGAAAGAAGACAATCAGGTGCGACAGATAGAGACTCAAGTGACCTTGAAGAGAAAAGGGGAAACACTCCTTTCGGAGAAATCCAAGCAGGAAAAAGGCCGCCTGGAGTACGAACCCTGCGTCAATAAGAGGAAAAGAAGGGAAAAGAGTTGACTCATGGTGGAGACTCTGAAACGAAAGCACCACAGGCAACCAGGTCTTTAGTCTCAATTTTGAAGGAAGATTCAGCAAGATTGGCTAAAGAAAATGAGATTAAGAGGAGGTTGGACTTTGAGAAGAATAAAACTCAACCTCAACAACAGACTCCTAGGCTAATTGGAGAGAATAAGAAGTAGAAAACCAGTGAGAAGAAGAGCACTCATACTGCTGTTCAATAAAGGTCAGTTGAAGACAGTCCAGCACAGGTCAATCCTTCTCAACCAATGAGAAAAGAGGATTTAAAAATGAAGATTATTGAAGAAGTTCAACCTGTCAGGAGCAGTAGCTCTATAATCATTAGAGAACCCCTGAAAGGTTAGTCAAGGTACAAATTGAATCAATTGTGGTGAATAGTCGTTCTATACATCTGTTGAATGATGGAGAGAAAAGGTTGTATAGTGTTTCATGGGATGAGAGATTACAACCATATCCAACATAGATGATCAAGCAGAGGTACACTATTTACCCACTCACAAAAAGAACTGTGATAAAAATTATCCTTGACATTCAGCCAAGACCTTACATTGTTCGCAATGAAGAAAAGGGGAAGAAGAAAATGTATCCTGAAGGGATGACGAGTGATCTGACAGAAGATCAGATTGTAGATGAAGTCAGAAATATAGCTGAGGCGTGTTATGTAGCTCATCACAAAGGAATTTATGTCTCTCACCACATCTTAAAGGCATCAGGAAGTAAGTATGGTCGTCGACCTAATGATGGAGTAGAAAATAAGATGCAAGAAAGCGAGACGAAGCGGAAGCGAAAGCGGAAACTAAGACGAAGTGGAAATTAAGACGAAGTGGAAACTAAGATGAAGCAGAAGCGAACATGAGACGATAGAAACTAAGATGAAGCAGAAGCAAAACTAAGACAAAGATCCGATACCACATCGGATGGTTAATCAGGTTGAGTTAGTTACAGAACTCAACTGAATAACTGTTTCTTCAAAGATCAAGAAACAAGAAGAAAGAAGCGGTTATCAAGAAGCAATTGAAGAAAAAGGCTATAAATACGAGTCGGAGTCGAAGACTGAAAAAGTTAGTAATTTTTAGCGAATTCAAAAAGATTTTGAGAAATACTGTATTCATTATGCCAAACTCTAGAGCTATTATTGTCTGTAACAAAGCTCGCAACATCTTTCTGTAAGAAAGAAGAAAAGCTGAGAACCTGAAGAGGCTAAGTGAGAAAAACAATACTTGATGTAAGATACCTGAAGAGGCTCGGTGAAAAGAATACTTATATTTTTGAGAAGTATAGTGAAATCTCAGAAAGGATTCTGAGGACTGGATGTAGCCCACAGTTTGGGGTGAACCAAGATAAAATTGATGTGTCAACTTCTACTCTCAACTCTCAACTTTAATTTCTATTGTGTTATACAAGTACTTAGAAGCGAATTGCGATACTTCGTGATAATGTTACTCAATAGTTTTTGGAAAAGCAAGTTTTCAAAAAAAAAATTGAAAGGGGATTGTTTTCAAGAAAAGGAATACACAATTCAACCCCCCCTTCTTGTGCATTTTGTATATCGAACATAAAGTCTATACTAACGTGTGATTTACTTCAGGATTATGGAATATGTAACAACTACATCCTTCTCGATCTCGGTCAATGGAACACTACATGATATGTTCAAGGGTCAACGGGGATTGAGACAGGGTGATCCCATATCACCTACACTTTTCCTGCTTTGTTTGGAGTACCTTTCAAGATTGCTAAAAGTGAGAACCGCCAACTCCCTTTTTCACTTTCACCCGAAATGTCAACAACTTGGCATCACTCATTTTGCATTTGCAGATGATCTCATGTTATTCTCTAGAGGTGATTTTACTTCTATCCGTATCCTAATGGATGTGTTGAATGAACTCAAAGAGGTGGCACGGCTGAGGGTGAATTCTTCAAAATCCAGTATTTACTTAGCTGGGGTTTATGGATGAGATAGGGTGGACATTTTACAGATGGTAGAATATCCTATGGGTGAGTTTTCTATTCGATATTTGGGGGTCCCTTTAGCACCTATGAAGATCTCAATGGCCTAATTTTTTGTACTAATTGAATTCGTAGAGGCTTATATCAATGCATAGAATGGTAAGACTCTCTCACATGCGAGTAAAATTAAATTAATTAATTCTGTCATTCAAAGGGTACTATCCTTTTGGCTCCAAGTGTTTCCCATTCCAACAACTATCCTTGAGAGGATAACCTCCATGTGTAGATTGTTTTTATAGGGTGGTAAACATTTTAGGGTGGCATGGTACAATATTTGTGTACCAAGAGAGGAGGTGGATTAGAATTGAAAATTGTAAATTATAGAATTCGGTGCTTTTTGTTAAGTCAAGAAGACTTCATGTCTATTAATTTTGGTGACAATCAAATAATAATAATATTAGAAAACACAGAAGAAATGAAAAACAGAGAAGAAACGGAAAACACAGAAGAAGTGGAAAACACAAAGGAAGCGGAAAACATAGAAGAAGGGGAAAACACAGAAGAAGAAAAAACACAAAAGAAGTGGAAAACACAGAAGAAGCAAAAAACACAGAAGAAGCGGGAAAACACAGACGATACAAAGATGAAGATACTCTAGTACGTCGGACAGTTAGTCAGTTAGAGTTAGTTACAGAATTCAACTAAATAACGGTTTCTACAAGAAACAAGAAACATTTATCAAGAAGCAGTTGAAGACTTAGGCTATAAATACTAGTCGTAGTCGAAGACTGAACAACTTTAAACTTTGAACTTTTAGCTTTCAAGTTATCACTTACAAAGAAAAATTCTGTATTCAAAGTGTGATATATGGGAGCAAACTCTACTGTAACAAAAAGCTCACAATATCTTTCTAGTGAGAGAAAGGAAAGGCTAAGAGCCTGAATAGGCTAAGATAGAGAAAAGAATACTTTGTGTAAGAGACCTGAAGAGGCTCTGAAAGGGAGAAAAAAATACTTGTAAATTTGAAGAAGTATAGTGAAATCTCAGACGAACTCTGAGGACTGGACGTAGCCCAAGGTTTGGGCCTTGGGATGAACCAATATAAAATCGCAGTGTCTATCTTCTAACCTTTCACTTTAATTTCTATTGTTCTTAAACAAGTATATAAAAGGTATTTGTGAGTTAACCACGTAGCTATTTTTGTATAAAATTGATGGCATTCATTTAATAGTTTTAAAAAAAAGTTCCTTTCAAGAAATATCAAAAGTTTTTGTATTTACGAAAAGAATACACAATTCAACCTCCCCTTCTTGTGCATTTTGTATATTGTACGTGAATTTTATATTAAAAAGTGATTTACTTCAGTTGGTATCAGAGCTCGATTTCTAAGAACCACTTTTACAAAGTGAGGACAAAGATCCATGGCTGAATCACATGTTTTTATAGCTGAAGGTGCCTCTGTCATAAGATCTCCTGCATTCAATGGTGAGGATTATCATTATTGGAAGGACATGATACGGCTCTTCATAGAATCCACACACATTGATCTTTGGGATATCATCGAGAATGGACCATACATACCAATGGATGATGA
>JAOSBM010174208.1:0-10117 GCA_027568955.1 Erythroxylum tenue | reverse complement strand
TTTTATTAATAATAAATATTTTCATTACAAAACTGTAACTGAAGAAGATAAAGTTACATGTAAATACACTTGCTTTCTAGGGTATTATATTTACATAACTCCAACAGCTATTAAGCTTAAATTTTGTATATTTGAGGTGCCTTGATGTGTTTGTTAGTGTTTCAGATCAAATATCAAAGAACGAAAAGGATTCAGAGGAAACCTAGAACAAGGCCTAGGCCCACGATCATGAAAGAAGTATGGAGGCTCTGATGCCACGATCGGGACAGAGAGACAATATCTTGGGCCATGATTGTGGCAGACAGCATGGACAACCTCCCGAGCACGACTTATCGAGGGACATTTGAGACTTTTTGGACTCAGGGAAAACCCTAGGGTTTATCTAAAGTGGAAAATACTATATAAAGAAAGAGAAAGAACCCTAAAGGAAGCTCCAACCTCAGCCACTTTGAGAAAGATCCAAGGAGAGAGGAAGAAGAAGAGAGAAGGAGGAGAAAGGAAGAAGGAGAAGAAGGGGTTGCAGTGCTGCCATCTTCCTGATCTATTCCGACCCTTCCAAGCGACTTTTCATTTCATCTTTATTGTTTTTCTTTTAAATGTATAAGATGGATTTAATAGTGATGGATTTGGGTTTGATGATGATGTTATAGACTTTTTTAGAGATTTGTTCTTGAATCAATGTTAGTGTGATTTCTTTTGATGTTAATGCATTAGGTGTTGTGATTATTTGTTGTATTTCCGTGCTTCGGTAACAAATCGAGATAGTGAACCAATAGCAAAACGATTAGATTGGGTAATGAGAGTTAAGCAATCTAATACATCAATCAAATAATCAAATCGGGAATTTAGATTAAGATAGATCTTGTGTAAGGACCCGGTTGCTATTAGAATTATGGGTTTTTTTTTAAATTGAGCGATTGTGAATTCCATAATTCAATTAGGGGTTATGATTTGGGGTTTAATGATTATAACTCGAGAGAGAGTAGTTCACCCTTCAAAAGTCTAGGACTGATACCTTATTAACTCAAAAGTAATCATGTTAGCATTTGATGATAGGATATCTCCCTTCTCATAATCGGCTAATTTTCTTGCGTGATTTCCGTTAATTTGGTGGTCCGCAATTTGATTCTTTGTGTGTTAATTTTACATTTTAATTTCAATAAATCATCTTCACGTGTTTACTTTTCTATGTATTTTTATTTTCTTTTTAATAATTCTTTAGGCTTTAGATAACTTATAATTAGATTAGTTTAATAACTCGTCGAGGGATCGACACCTCACATACTACACCCATGACCTATGCGCTTGCAGTATTTTGAGGGTTTTAAATAAGGTTAAGACTTTCTCAACATGTTTTTGGCGCCGTTGCTGGGAAGTTAGTAGGATTAGTTGAATTCTTTTAGTCTTAAGAATTTTCGCCATCTCTTGTGATTGTGGTATCTAACCATAAGAAATTAATTAAAAATGAAAAAAGAAAGAAAGAAGAGAAGGAAGCTTAGGCGCAAGGTAGAAGACACATCAATTTGGACATCCTAAGGTAACAATGAGGAATCCACAAAAGTTAAATGTCAAGAAGAGATAGAAAGAACGATGATGAAGGAAACATAATATAGGGAGCAAAGGACCTTTGCAGACTTCAATAAGGCACAATTTAGTTAGGGAAGTCGTCATCTTTATTTGAATACGTACAATCGGGTTTGGTAGAACTACCCAGATTTCTGTTGGTTTAACAATATAAAGACTCACATGGGACATAAAGACCTGTTAGGATTTCAACAAGATGAGTTCAATTTATAAGATTTTAAATTGGACAAGACCATGGATAAGCTCATGGAAGAGAAGTTTGAGCAAGTAACGGAAGGCCATGCCTCTTCTATTCACAACCTAGGGCTTCAAATTAGACAACTTTCCTTTGAATTTTGCAAGATAAATGTGGAAAATTGTCTGAGGACCATAGAAGTACATCCAAGAGAGCAGTGTAAGGTTATCACACTTAGGAGTAGGAAAGAGCTAGAAACACTAGCACCAATGTAACATACCACTACCATAGAGCATATACTCAAACATCCAGAGGGCATTCAAGAATATACCCTAATGGAATTTTAGAGCAATCAAATTCACCATTATGGCATCATACAGAATATAAGTGATCATAAGTTCAACGTTTCTCATTTCATTTGACAAACATCATTTACATTGTCATTACATCTCATAATCTATATATGTACATTACATAAACATCTGAGAGTTTACTATTCTTTACAAAATATCTAACAGAGATGCTAACAGAAATGATCTATCTAAACTCCTTAGACATCAGCTGACTAGATCTTTAAGCCATTCCTGATTCCAAAATTGACAATACTATACTGCTACTAGATTGCCTTAGAAGCTAGGTCTCCTCAGTACCTGAAAAACAACGTTACAATTTTGATGAGTTTTGTAAACTCAGTAAAGAAACCATTATCGATGTGCTCACTCGAGTCAAAACACAACATCACAAGTATGCAACCAAATTCATATCACATTAGCTTAAATTATTTCCCATACAATTTTGTATACCAAATCACACTATACATCATATCTCAATAAGCACATTATAATATAAACATGTCATATAATCTTTTCAGAACAATCTAATCTTTCACCTCAATCATTCATATAATCAACATGTCTATTAGTATTGTAAATCACTATATCAACATAATTCAGTACTTTTTTTCACAATCATTCACATGTACATAAACATAGCATAACATTATATCAAAGCAATTTAGTCATTCTTTACAATGATTCACATGATACATGTAAAGATATATATGCAATGCATATGAGACTCCACTTTTATTTTTATTTTGTTGTGACCGAGAGCCTATTTAACTATCCAGTATCTATTGTGGATACTGGGCTCATTTCATATATTGTCTTGTACCCATTGTAGATACCGGGCTTATTAATAGTTGAGCCTGGGGCTTTGTGTACACATTTTTAAGCTTTAAACTCTTTTTTACATTGGTCACTCTAGTCACAACTCCTTTATCTAATCATGTATATTAATGTAATGAAAATGCATCAAATCACATATTATGCTCTCAATAACTCTTATTCAGTGTGCACAGTCATATAGCACATTCATCGGATCTAAGTCTGGCATTCAACATATAGTTGAGAACATAATTTCCATATTCACATTCAATTTGCAAATACTTCCAATACAGTCCCAAATATCAAGCTCCTCGGACCTTCAATGCCTAGAATTAAGACAATCATATCAGTAATAGTTCAATATCTAACAGTTAATTAAGAACTATTCAAATATAGTGAGTAAACATCTAGGTTAACTCAAAGTATGCTCCAGATAGCTATTGCCTTGACGAGCCGACAATGTCTGGAAGCTTTCGGACGATTTTTGCTAATAAATCATGCAATACACACATATGTACACATTACTAACTTGTTTAACCAAACAAGTACTCAATCATACACATATATATGTGTTATGTTCAATGCATGCTCAATTGACTTTCTTGGGTATGTATTTTTATACATAGATCTCAACTATTCAATTTGTGCTTATACACCCTAAGATCATTCAAACTTCATATTTGTAACATACCACTCCCGTAGAGCATATACCTGATATACCGAAGGATATTCGGGAACATACTTCACAAAAGGGCATGTTAAGACAGTCGCATTTCCAAATTTTTAAGGCATCATATAACAACTCATTTCATATTTTAATCATTTTTCAAACAAAAGCATTTCAAATCTTCATTTTGAATCGTTTCATTCACAATCATATTCAGTCATAATCATTTTGTTCCATTTTTATTAACAAACACATACAGTCTCGAATGTCATTTAACTTCTAAAATTCACATGTACAATATATAGTAGTTGAGAGATACAATTCTTGATATAATATAACTAAGAAATTTGTAGTTACAACTGATCCCGACACTAACTCATATCTAAATGCAGAAGCTACTTTAACTAGACTATCTAGATAATATGGTAGTTGAGAGATATAATTCTTGATATAATATAACTAAGATATTTGCAGTTACAACTGATCCCGACACTAACAATATCCAAATGCAAAAGCTACTTTAACTAGACTATCTAGATAAGCTAGGTCTCCTCAGTACCTGAAAATTAATGTTGCAATTTTGATGAGTTTTGCGAACTCAGTAAGTGAACCATCATTGATGTGCTCACTTAAATAGAACATAAACATCTCATGTATAAGTAAAAGAGAAACTGTTGGATCCTGAATTTTTTCTAAATTACTTATCATTTTTTTAATTATTTATTTACGTTTTGTTAGTTAGTTAGTTATTTATTTTTTAGAATTGAGTCATTATTTTAGTAGGCATAAATAGAAATTAAAATTTTTGAATGGGCATGTTAGAATTAAATTAAAGTAGGGTTAAGGTATTGGATTTAAATGGCCTAAGGAGTAAGAAGACCTTACATTAAATGAAGGGGGCATTTTTTGGAAGGGCAAACAAAGAAGAGGGGCAAAATAGGAAGAAAAAGACAAGAGTTGTCTTGAATTAAGAAAGAAGAAGAGAGAAGTCATGAGAAAGAGAAGAAAAGAGAGAAAAACGTGAACGAAGAGAGGAGAAGAAGAAGAATCGTGGAAGCTAGGGAAGAAGAAGAGAAAATCGTGAAAGAGAAAGAAAGAAGAAGGTAATCATGTTGTTAAGGTAAGTTCATCTTTTCTTCTTGCTTTATTAGCATATCCAAATTATAAGAAAGCCAATAGAGGTGACAATTGCATAATTGAAATCGTTCCAATTTTTATTTGTTTTTGTTCGAGTATGACAATAAATCGCGAATATGATCCAAGTAATAAATACCCAAGTTTCTTTTGGGTCCCAATTCCAATATGAGAGAGAGAGAGAGAAATGGGTTTGTGTTGGGAATGAAGGAAAGAAGAAGGTGATTTAAGAGACCCATTTGATTTTTAGGGTTTCTAAACTAGGTTTTGGCTTTTCTATCCTAGATGGACTATGGGTAGGTTTGGTTTAGGTTCAATTTCGTCACTTTTGATTATTGAATTTTAGGGGATTTCCATTTGAATTTGGAATAAATGCGAATTTTGGTTATGTTAGGAAAGCAAGAAAACCCTATCCAAGAGCAAGAGGAAGGGTATAATTGAGTTTGGCGAAATAAGGTGGGTAATGTATTTATAGTTGTTATGTAATTAGGAAAATTCTTGCCTATGTGTGTATGTTTGATTTCTTGAATTTGATTTGGTTGAATTCTAATTATTTGTGAATGATTGAAAATGCATGATGAATTATGATTATGTCATACCTTGAAAAAGGATATGACATTTTGAATTAAACGAAAAGAGGAAAAAGCAGGAGAATATGAATATGCGATGAATTGAATTGAGCATGAATATGTGCTTTTGTATGGGCAAGAGCAGAACCATTTCGTTCATCACATGCACATTGACAAGAGCCTTCTTCCGGCTGCCCGCTTGTGACATATCATCTCTGAAAAGTGGACTCATTTTGTTCATGGTGTAAACTTCTGTTTCGTCATTTCGTTCCTTGGAACTCTCGAGCCAATTTATTTGCGCATTGCATTTGATTTGTTGAACATGATGAATAATTGAGTGTTGTGTATGGATGGTTGAAGTATGAAATGTTTATATTTTAATATGCTTGACTTTGAGTTTTGAACTAGAATTGTGAATGAATGGATTGCTAGATGTAAATGAGATATGGATGTATAGGTATAGGTATAGGTATATGCATATATATATATATATATATATATATATAAATATATGTTTGATTGTTTGGCTCATTGCCGACAGCTATAAATATATTAGCCACTTAGCGTTGTAGCTGAACCCAATATTTTTCCACTCTTCAGTTGCAGAACGAGAAGGTCGTTGATCATTGCAAGGCATTCGGAAACTCCAAGATTGTTAGTGACTTTTGTAACTAAGTTAGTGACTAGACTTTTGGATAGCTTTATAAGCATATCAAACATTGAGCATCCATTTGTATTTGTATTAAGTTGATGTGTATGTTGATATGTAATTAAAGCTAGGCTCAAACTCGGTTTGGATTTATTAATGAAATATGATTGCTTTTTGCTTATGACTTTCCAAGTCTTTATATTGCATTTTCAATCTTTCCATAGGTGTAAAATTTTATTCTGACTTTAGTAGAAACTTTGGAATACTCTAGGCTGAATTAGACAAAGTTGTCTTCTAGATATTTATAGCTTATCTTTTTGGTTTTCCAATGGTATAAAGTATGTGGTTTTTTGATATTGGAGTTGAGAGTTATGACCATTACAAGTTAGGATGTCGCAGAGGATGTATATACGGAACAACTATAGTAAATAAAGTGATATCGCACTAGAAGAGTTGAATTTGGAAAGATTATGAGTGAAAGGGATGTTAAAATGGATGTAGGATCCATGGGAGATATCTTTGAGAAGGAAAATTGAGTAAAAATCCGAAGGATACACGGTCAGGTCGTGTAAATTGACATTGACGGTGTATTCCAGATGCAGAAAAGTCGCCAGACCCGAGGGATACACAGTCTGGCCATGTATTTCCGCACGGTCCGTGTTTTTGACCCTCCAAATGGCAAAATCTCTCTTTGAAGTCTTCATGAAAGTGTTAGATCTAGAAGTCCTCTTCGAAACCGTCCTAATATGACTTTAATCCGATATCTCTAGTGAAAGTTATGCCAATTGTCCCGAAAAAGGTACAATATGATTGAGGGCAAAATCATATTTGATTCTTTTGGCCATAACTTCTTCATACGACCTCCAAATGAAGTGATTCTTGAACGAATAGATTTCCAAAACATTTTTATATCTCTCCATAAACATTGGTAGCCTTTTGTGGTGATTTGAAAAAGATTAATGGAAAGAAAGTGAGGGATCGGTTGGAAGAGCATGACTGGGTTATGAACATACTTTTTCTTTTTAAGCATATTTTGGTCTATAGAGCTCCGAATGAGATGGTACTTATTTCAAAATAAACTAGAGACATAGAGCTACAATTGTCTTGAAGAAGTCAATTTGTGATTTTGGTTTTTGATTGGTAGGGGCGCGCCACCTTTGTGGGATGATGGCTAGTGAGGGTTGATTGAAATAACCTCACAGGGTAATACACTAATGTTTTATGACTCCGGATGTTGGGCTTTGGAAACAAGGTCCTACAGAAACTATTTCTTAAGGAAGAAATTAGAGAAGCTGTTGGTTAATACTTAATAATTTTCCATAGTTACAAATAGTAAAGCCACTTTTGAAAATCCTTTATTTTTAGGAAATACACTTATTTAAAAATTCTTGAACATTGAAAGGGTTATACATCTTTTAGATTAAATATCCTACTACTAGAGATGAAATAAATTGAGAAGCATTACTTAAAAGCATTAGGCAACATGTTTAAAGATAGAAGCTCCTTATCTATATGAAAAAAAAATTAACTAATAAAGGTGGAGCTTAAGGCTCTCAATTCTAAGAAAGTTGGAGATACTAATAGAGCAATTTTTGAAGTAAAAAAGAGAATCGAGTCCAAACCAAATTAGCTTACTCTATCACTAATGAGAGTATGTTAAGGAGAAAGTTGTTGTTCATTATCATACAAAAGCTATTGGATTTAATCACTTAATTCTGAAAAAAAGGTTAAGGATTCTTTAGTTTAGAGATGGGGACAGGACACCTCCTTTTTTTTTTCATAAGTTTGTACTTGAAAGAAGAAATACAAATAGGATTATGTCTCTCACTAATGATCAAGGACTTTAAGTTAAATATCAATAACATTTATAACAAAGGTTTTTAATTTCTTCTCCAACACTCTTGGCAATCCTATTAAGAGCTACTCCTTTTTGCAAACATTAGAATCGATCATCAATGAACACATCTCAACTGCAAGAAGTAAATCTTTTATTTAGATCATTCAGTGCCATAAAAATAGAAGGATTTGTGTTCTTTTTAAATCCTAATAAGGCTCTAAGTCCTAATGGATTAAATGTTTTCTTTTTCGAAAAAGCTTGGAGTTATAGATATTATTTTGGAGCTCTTAGATCAGGTTAAAATGCTAAAGAAAATAAATAAAACTTGTATATAACTCATACCAAAGACTTCTCCTCATTCTTTAAGAGATTTCAAACTAATTCATTATTTTAATAATTTATATAAGATCATGTCTAGGTTAATTGTAGGAAGGCTCAAGGAATTATTTCTTAAATGTATAAACCCCTCAGAAGGAGCATTCATAAAGGTAAGGCTGAAGATTTAAGAGAAAAAACAAAATAAGAATTCATATGAATTGGTCAGTTAAGACCTACATCCATGATAGCTAAGCTTTTATATATATATATATATATATATATATATAGGGAATCATAGTTAGCTATTTTAGGAAGAAATACAAAAAAAGAAATAAAACTAATATAGGAAGAATCAAAATTACAGACTCCTAATAATTCTCCTACAAATCAACTATTAATTAGAGAAGTAATATTATATTGGGAATCTTCTCTAACTAACATCTCCAACACTTCCCTTCAAGTTGGATCATAGATATTGATCATGTCAAACTTGTAAACAAGTTCATCAAAGTTTTTTCTTGATAGTTCCTCAGTGAGTATATCTGCAGTTTGCTCTTTCGTAGGGACATATGTTATACAAATAGACCCTTCCTCCAATTTTTCCTTGATAAAGTGCCTATCCACTTCTACATGTTTGGTCTGATTGTTTTGAACTAGATTCAGGAAGATACTAATAGCTACATTATTATCACAGTAGTGCTTGATAGGTGGTTCCATTGTAATATGAAGTTCTTCCAAGAGTTTCTTCAACCACAATCCTTCATATATCCCTTAAGTTGCTACTCTGAATTTAGCCTTTGCATTACTTTTGACCACTACATTTTGTTTTTACTTATCTAGGTTACTAGGTTCCCCCATACAAATGTACAATAACCAAATGTGGACTTCCTATCTTTTATCAGGCTCAATCTGCATCTATAAAGACCTTTAAGATACCTAAGAATTCTGTACACAGCTCTTAAGTGAGACTCTATGGGATTGTGCAAGTGTTGACTTACCTAACTTACTGCAAATGCAATATCTGGTCTAGTGTGTGATAGATAAATCAATCTCCCTAATAGTCTTTAATACCTCTCCTTATCAACTGGTTTCCTAACATCTATTGGTCTCTTTCCAACTTCAACTAGATTGTCACTTGGCCTACACCTGAGCAAACAAAAGAGAAGACAATGGTGGTGACTATGGGAGGTAGCACAAACACAGGCGACAGTGAGAAGACAAGCGATGGTTGGAGACCAAGAAACTAATATTAGCCCCGAAATTTTTTTATATTATTAAGCATGATTAGATTGAATTGAAGTCGAAATAGATTGAATTAAGTTGACATTAATTAGTAGGGTAACATTAATTAAGTTAGGTAGTATGTGTAGATGGAATTAATGTATTAGTTGGGCTTAAAGAAATGTGGGCTTAAGTGGCTTAAAGGAAAAATGAGAAGGAAGGAAATAAGTTGGGCTTATGGCCTTGTGGGCTTAAGTGAGTAAGTGAACTATAAAAGGAATGAATTAAAGAAGAAAAGAAGAGAGTGATCTTGCAATTGAAGAGGGAGAGAGTCGTGAGAGTGGAAGAAGAAGAGAGAAAAAGAGAAATTGTTAGGGTTTGATTTTCCAAGAGATCAAGAGGGTGTTTGAAGAAAGTTCAAGGAGTAAAAGTGTGGAGGAAGGTCTAAGCTTCACTTTGAACCAAGAAACTTCTTGGTTGAGTAAGGATTCAAGGTAAGCTCTATGTTTAAGGTTAAGTTTTTGGTTGCGTTTTGAGTTAGAAAGATGAGAAATAAGATGGGTTTAGTGATTCTAGAGTTATATCATGATTTAGGTTTATTAAGTTTTCCAATTTTGAAACCCTAAGTTGATATGGGGTTTTCATTGTTGTTATTAAAGAAGCTCAAGGAAGAGGGCTAGAGGAACAAGAAGAGGATCACTCATAGACAAGTTTAAACAAGTTACCCACGAGCGAAAGCTCACCCCCACCTTCCCGTCCCATCTCCAGGTGAAGAGCGGGATCACGAAGAATGAGCA
>JAOSBM010174122.1:0-10121 GCA_027568955.1 Erythroxylum tenue | reverse complement strand
AAGGTGTGGATACTTTTCCCTCATGGCCTCCATGGGCTCCCATGTGGCCTCTTCAATAAAGTGATTTCTCCACAAGAGTTGAACCATCTTGTTCTTGAGGACCTTTTCCTTAGTGTCTAAGATCTCTACTAGAATCTCCTCATAATTCAAATCATCTCTCAAATGAACTTCAGTGGTCTAAATGATGTGGGATGGATCCGATCTATACCTCTTTAATATGGGCACATGAAAGACGTCATGTATCTGTGACAATTCTGGTGGTAGCACCAACCTATAGGCTAGCGGTCCAATCCTCTCATATGGGCCCACATATCTCGGACTCAAATTATTCTTCTTGCCAAACCTCATGACTCCTTTCCAAGGATATTTCGTAAAGAATACTTTCTCACTAACCTCATACTCCATCTCCTTTCTGTGTGCATCATTATAACTCTTCATTCTATCTTGTGTTGCCTTAAGCTGTTGTTTAAATAGATTAACCTTATCAACCATCATCTGAAGTAGCTCTGGTCCTGTCAGTTTCCTTTTCCCTTCTTCATCCCAACATATCGGAGTTCTACATATCCTTCCATACAGTGCTTCATATGGAGCCATCTGAATGCTCGAATGGTACAAATTATTATAAGTAAATTCTACCAATGGCAAATGCTAGTCCCAAGCTCCTTTGAAATCCGTTACGCATGCTCTAAGCATTCTCTCAAGTGTCCGAATGATCCTCTCAGATTGACCATCCGTTTGGGGATGAAAAGTCGTGCTAAAATTCAACTTGGTTCCGAGAGCTTCTTGCAAGCTTCCCCAGAATCTCGAAGTGAAACGAGGATCCCTATTAGAGACTATTGAATCCGGAACCCCATGTAATCTTACTATCTCATCAATATACTTCTTGGCTAGCACATGCAGAGAGTCAGTTTACTTAATTGCCAGGAAATGGGCTGACTTCATCAACCGATCAACAATGACCCATATGGCATCATGCTTCCTATTAGTCTTAGGCAAATCCATCAAAAAATCCATAGTTACCCTTTGACACTTCCACTCAGGAATGGACAATGGCCTTAACTTGCCTGAAGGTGCCTGGTGCTCAGCCTTGACTTGCTGACACACTAGACACTTGCTCTCATATTCTACTACATCCCTCTTCATGCCTTTCCACCAGAAATGTTCTTCCAGATCTCTGTAGATCCTGGTGCTACCAGGGTGCATGGAATAAAGTGCATTATGTGCCTCATCTAATATCTCATCTTTCACTTCCTTGACATTCAAGATACAAAGTCTATTTCTGACTGTCATGAGCCCATCTTCCCTCACTACTACCTCAGACTTCTTGCCATTCTGAAATTCTTCTCAAAGTTTGCTTAATTCTGCATCTTGTAGCTGTAACTCCCTAACCTTCTCCCTGAGTATTGGTCTTACTCCGAAGTTAGCTAGAATGCAATTTGGCTCCTCCTGTTTCAAGCTTATCTTAAGCTTAGCCATCTCTTCCAGTAAAGGCAAATAAACTGTCTGAACATGGTCTAGAGATGATTTCCTAATCAAAGCATCCTCCACTACATTTTCCTTCCCTGGATGGTTCTCAATCATAAAATCATAATCCTTGAGCAACTCAATCCACCTTCTCTGTCTCAAATTCAACTCTTTCTGGCTCAGTAAGTACTTGAGACTCTTATGATCAGTAAAGATCCTCGTCTGAACCCCATATAGATAATGCCTCCAAATTTTCAAGGCAAAGATCACTACTACCAATTCCAAATTATGGGTCGGATAATTCAATTCATAAGGCTTCAATTGCTGTGTAGCATAAGCTATCACCCTGTCTCCCTGCATCAATACACAACCTAAATCCTTCCTCGAAGCGTCACTATACACTGTATAGCCTCATCTCCAGTGGGTAAAATCAAAACTGGAGCACTTGTTAATCTATGCTTGAGCTTCTTAAAACTTTTCTAGCATTCATCACTTTAAATAAAATTATGATTTTTCCTCAGTAACTTAGTCATTGGAGCAGCTATCATAGAAAATTCATAACGAATCTCCTATAATATACTGCCAAACCGAGAAAACTCCTCACTTCTATCACTGTCTTGGGTGCATGCCAATTCACCACTGCTTCAACTTTCCTCGGATCAACGTGTACCCCATCTTTCAAAATTACATGTCCAAGGAATATCACCTCATGAAGCCAAAATTCACATTTGCTTAACTTAGCATAAAGCTCCTTCTCCCTCAGTATCTGCAATACTATTCTGAGATATTCCTCATGTTCTTCTTCACTCTTGGAATACACTAGAATGTCATCTGTATACACTATGAAAAACTGATCCAGATACTCATTGAAAACCCTATTCATAAGATACATGAAAGTAGCTGGAGCATTGGTTAATCCAAAAGGCATGACTAAAAACTCATAATGTCCATACCGTGACCTGAAGGTTGTCTTGCTTACATCAGACTCCTTGATTCTCAGCTAATGATAGCCTAACCTGAGATGAATTTTGGAAAAGACCCTTGCTCCTTGAAGCTAGTCAAACAGATCATCATTCCGAGGCAGAGGATACTTATTCTTAATAGTCACCCTGTTGAGTCTCAGATAATCAATGCACATGCGCCATGTTCCATCTTTCTTCTTAACAAACAAAATTGACGCTCCCCATGGCGACAAACCGGCCTTATGATCCCCTTATCTAGTAGTTCTTCCAACTATTCCTTAAGCTTCTTCAGCTTCAATGGAGCCATTCTATAAAGTGGTATCGAAATAGGTGCGGTTTCGGGAATCAAGTCGATGGCAAACTCGATTTCCCTCACTGTTGGCAAACCAGGTAAGTCCTCTGGGAACATATATTGAAACTCTCTCACAATCAGAAAATCTTCTGAATTCCCTTCATTTACATCAGCGTCCATAACATGCGCCAAGAAGGCTTCACACCCCTTTCCCATCATTCTGTCAGTTAGCAAAGCCGAAATAATTCTTGGCGATGGTGTTTTCCTGTCCCCTCTGAAAATCATTTCTTACCTTTTCCCAGATCAAATTCCACCTCCCTAAGGCCACAATCTAACTTCGCATGATATTTCTCCATAACATCCATTCCAAGTATAACATCTAAGCCTTTTTGGTCTAGAGGTAGTAGTTCCACTACCAATCTAGCACCCTCAATGAAGAGCTCACAACCCCTATATACTTGACTGATTACCACATTCCTCCCTAGAGGTGTACTAACCAATAAAGGACTATTCAAAGGTACTGAATTCACACCATGCAAAATCATACTTGCAGAAACAAAAGAATGCGTGGAACCAGAATCAATTATTAAATATACCGCTGAATCAAATAATTGGGCCATACCTGAGACAACCTCTGGTACGACTGTTGCTTCCTCCCTAGTCATGGAAAACAATCTTGCTTGTGCCTGACCCCTTGGCCTTCCTATAGGAATAGCTTTCTTTGTTGCTCTTGAAATACCCACCTCAGTGACTGGTCTAGTTCCCACTGTTTCTACTTTCCTTGGGGCTTTAAACCGTGACCCCTCTTGCCTCGTTACTTGGAGACAGTCCCTAATCATATGTCCCTTCTCTCCACATCGAAAGCATGCTCGAAGCAACTTGAAGCACTCTCCCCTGTGCAGCTTCCCACAATGCTCACATTGGGGGTTCATGTTCCTGCTCCTCTCCACCCTACTATTGCCTCCTGCTGTTGAGGCTTGAACTGACACTACCCTTACTTGCTTGTTCTTAGTAGAGGCACTACTCTGTGCCTCACTCTGTGCATGGGAGCTCTTCTTACCCTCTCAGACATTTGAGCACTTACCCCTTTCTTGGAAAATTGTTCCCTATTCTTTCTCTTCCTGCTCACTTCATTCTTGATATTCTTCAGCTTCTCAGCCTGGGGTGCAGCATCTACCAATTGTTGGTAGTCACAAAAATTATGGATTAGGATTTTCTGCTTGATCCCCAAATGTAGTCCTTCCTCAAACTTGCGACACTTATCCTCCTCATTAGCAAAAATGTTGGCCGCATACCATGACAGCTGGGTGAACCTCAGCTTATATTCACTCACACTCAGGTCTCTCTGTGTGAGATTTAGAAACTCTCTAGCCTTCTCTTGGATGTACACTCTCGAGAGGTACTTCTTCTTGAACACTTCCACAAAATCTCTCCAGGATAACACCGGAGGCATCACTTGACTGTGGGGAACTGATTCCCACTAATGAAGACCATCTCCTTGCAGCAAGCTCACTGCATAATCTAACTTCTCTTCTTCCTAGCACTTCATCTAAATCAGAACCCTCTCGGTCCTCTTCAACCAGGCTTCAGCCTCTTCGAGATTTGTAGTCCCATGGAAATCTATAGCTCCATACTTACGAAGCTTATCACACTGACCACTCCTCTCCATTGGAACCTGCATCGGGCCTTGCAAACCTTGGCCTATGGCGTATGTGAAATCCAAGGCAAAGGCCTGAAAAAATTGCGGGTCCATAGATGGTATAGGAGGAGGAGGCGGTGGCACTTCATGTTGCACACTAGGTGCCTCAGGATCAGGAGCAGGGTGTGTCCCAGCATCTTGCTGGACATAAGATTCATCCGTGCTCCCTTAGCGAGAGCCAGATCGAGTCAGAGCTCCTCAAGTTCTTTTTGGAGGAAGAATTTTTCACTCCTTTAATAGAAAAACATTGAAAATCCTTAGTTTATACAAAACAAAATTTAAAGTACGTAAAACAGTGCAAATCGTATAAAACCATTTCAAATCATGAGAAACAAATTAAAAATTTCATGTCTTAAGCTACCCATTTCATACTTAGGATACTCCAAAGTCTAATTCCAAACTTGGACCTAAACCTAGTCCCTCTGATGCCACAAGATGTTGGGACCCGTTCTTGAACCCTAAGATGTTGGACCTCGTTCCCCGAGCTCAATTATCCAGACTAAAAAACATAAGCGGGTCTCCTTGTATGGTCATTCTTATGAACCCTCACTTCCTTTTTATCAATCTTTTGAAACTCAACACCAAAGGTGTTGAACCCCAAATTTTTTTAATTATTTTATTAAGCATGATTTTAAATTATTTTGAGGTCTTGTTAGATTAATTATTTTAGAGTAATTAGCATGTCAATGTTAGTAAGAGTCATTGTTTGGATTGATGGAATTAAGGTATTATTGTTGAAAGAATGTATAAGGGCATTTTTGGCATAACACTTAAGCCTTTAAGTTTTAAGGCATAAGTGGAAGGGAATAAGGGTCATTTTAAAAGCTTTAAGATTGTAAGTTAGAAGAAGAAGTGATTTTTTTCTTGCATGAGAAGAGAGTGTCGTGGGTGTGAGGAGAAAAGAAGAAGAGAAGAAAGCCAAGCTAGGTTTTGGAGAATTTGAAGAATTTGAAGCATCACCAAGTAAGTATAAGCATTAATTGGATGAATGAACCTTATTTAATGATAGTTAGGAGTGAAAAATGGGGTTGAATGTGTGTAGGAAGTTATTGTTGAATGGTGTATGAAAAATGTTGTAATCTTCTAGGGTTAACGATTTTATTGTGTTTGTGAATGATTTTGGGTTGGAATGAGCTTAGAAATGAAGTAGGAATCTTGATTTAGGGTTAAGATGAGTTATATTTGAAAGATGTGAAGAATATAGTTGAAGAATTTCAAAAACACAAGTTTTTGGGAGGTTTTTGGAATCGTTCGCCGCGGCGAACATTTGCCCTCGTCGTGGCGAGCTCCCTCAATCTTGCTGCAGTGAAATCCTTTTTCCTGCACCTACATATTTTGGTATTTTGGGCATAAATTTTTCTATAGATGTCCAAATTGAGTGATTTTTTATTTTACGTAAACTAGAGACATAGGGATACAAGTTTTATGAAGAAATGAAGTTTTTATTCAGTCTCTAAAGATAGAAAATTTTGGATGGAAGTTGCGTATAGATTATTGTTTCAGCATAAGGATAGTTCTAACATCTTTGGGGTATAACTTCCACATTTCTGAACCATATTGAATGAGTTTGGTGTCTTTGGAAACTTAAGACAATGAAGTATATTTTTATAGAAGGAAGTGTTATCCAATTTCTTCCTTTAGCTGATCATAGCGTTCATGGAAAAGTTACCTGAAAGTCTAAGTTTTGAAAGGATTATAATTCAATTTTTGCGTTTTGATTATTAAAGCCTTATGAATTTCCTTTGAATGTGGATTGATTGAGAAATTGTTTGTGTTTAGGAAATCAAGCAAACCTTAACCAAGAGCAAGAAGAAAGGCAATCTTGAGCTTGGATTTCGAGTAGAATTAGGTGGGTGATGTATTTATAGTTATTGTGTGATTGGGCAAATTCTTGCCTATGTGTGAGTATGTGTTCTAGGTTATGCATTGAAAGATGCATGACATTTTGATTGAATATGTGATTAATTGTTTGAAAATGATTGATTGAAAATTTATAATGATTCTGATTTTGTTATTCCTTGATATCTGTCATAGCATTCTGTATAAATGAAAAGAAAGAAGAAAAAGCATGAAGCATATAATTTGTATAAAAATGATTCTGATCATGATTGTGTGCTTCTGTTTGAGTGAGAGTGGAACCATTCTGTTCGTCACGTGCACATTGACAAGAGCCTTCTCTCAGTTGCCCTCTTGTGGCATATGAGCTCCGAAATGGACTCATTCTGTTCATGGGGTAAACTTTGGTTTCCTCATTCTGCTTCATGGAACCCTCGAGCTGTTTGTTGTGCATTGCATATTTGAACTGTTAAGTATGACGCATATTGATTGTTATGTGTTATGAGTTGATTTGTGAATTGAGATAAATGTGATGAATGTCTAAATTTCTTGAATATAGTATGAATGCTAGAATTGCTGGACATGTATACATACATACGCTTGAATTTGTGCTAGTTACCAATGGCTATAAATATATTAGCCACTGAGCTGTGTAGCTTAACCCATTATTTTTTCCCTCCTCGGGTGCAACTCGAGACGACAGTTGATCCTTGCAAGGCATCGAAAACTCCACAATAGTTGGAGATCTTTGTCCTAAGTTAGTAACTATTTTGGATAGCTTATTAAGCATATCAACATTGAGCATCCTTATGTATTTTTTTTTAAGCTTTGGTATGTATGATGTTGCGTAAGCAAAGTTTGTTCAGACTCATGAGATTTGTAATGACATGAAGGATTGATGCTCCTTTTGTGTATGAGTATTTTTAGCTTGTTGTTAGGTTTGAATGTATGTGTTTGTTTGAATGTTTAAAGGTTTGGATGTCGGATTACAATTACGGGCTTTTCGCCGCGGCGAAGCAAGAAGCCGTCGAGGCGAACTTCCATGACTTCGCCACGACGAACCTATGTATTGCTGCGGTGAACGCCCCTTTTTGCGACTTCATCGCGGTGTGGAAAGACTTATGCCGCGGTGAACTCCTTTTTGTTTCCATGCTAAAATTGTTTTTAAGTGTAATATTTTTTGCTTTTATGTCACACGACTGTCCCAACTGATCACCTTGGGATTAGCCTTGGGGTCGGGTCTTGGGCCTAACAGTCCTTTGGTATCAGGAACCGATCATTGGGCTCCGGAAACGGGGTCCAACAAAAGGCTATCAGTTTTTATGATAGTAGAAAGACTTGCTAGGAAATCAATGCTTCAAGAAACACCTTAAACAAAGGCCGGACGAAAAAGTTATGGTCAAACGAATCCAACATGTTCATGTTTTTACTCATATTGTACTTGACTTGGCGCAATTGCTATAACTTTTGCTACAAATGTTGGATTGACTTTGTTTTTTGACGGTTTGAAAGAAGCCTTCTAGATCTACAGCGTTTATGAAGAACTTAAAGAGAAATTCGGCATCTAAAAGGATCTAAAAGTCATAAGGACCATAACTTTCGACTTAGATGTCTAAAAATTTCATGCTATATACCGTTGGAAAGATAAAAGAAAGACCTACCACTTTCTAGAAGATAAGATTGCCTAAATCAGCTCAGATCAACCCAGAAATTTACATTCAGTACACAAATTTTCCCCTTATGCAACCTTGAGAATCATGGGCGAAAACAAAATCATAAACCATTAGTGTCAAAAGATTGTAGTTTTACAAAGCTTAGTGGGCATTTCAAGTCCCCAATACATCAATTGTTTCAAAAGAAATCCCAAAATACAAAAGATGCATGAACAATAAATTGCTCAAAATGTAATTAAAGCCTTGGTTTACAAGATTTGCTTAAAATACAACAACATTTGAAAAGTGGAGTGATGCCTTGGCCCTTGACTACTTAATCTCTTGCTCATCACCTGTTTATGGGGAGGAAAGTGGGGGTGAGCTTAAAGCTCGTGGGTAACAATTTTACAATCGATAAAAATCAAAACCATTGCAAAAATCATTTTCGTTGTAAAACTCAGATGAATGCATCACATGCATACATCACTATTTTTAACATTTCACGAACACATAGGCACATCAACTTGGTTCGGGTGGATCCAAAATAGAACTTGGTAGTTGAAACTCATTTAGTTCACTTCGTGAAAGAGACATTAATGTCTTATTACTAAATCATAAAAATGTAACCAACCTCGAATTTCTTGATTATGGATTACTAAAAAATGCCTCTCTCCTTTCTCCTCTTGTCCCTCTTAATTTTCTTCAATATTGACAAAAATCCCAAATTAAAAGAATTCAAATTGGAAAACCCAAAGAACCAAATGCATGAAATTGATCTTGGGATACTTATACCCATACCTTTCCTATGCTCTTTGAACTTAAAAACCTTTCAAAACTCCAAAAGATTAAAATCAACTTACCTTAAATCTTCACCAAACAATGATTTTCTTGGCTCTAATGGAAGCTCTAACCTTCCTCTTCCTTTTTCCTTTCTCGATCACTCTCAAAATCCCTCTTGAAGGTTAAGAAAGATCAAAACCTAGCTTGCTCTTCTTTCTTTCCCTAAACTCACGAAAGTCTCCCCCTTCTCTTTTCAATTTCGTTTTCTTTCTCTTCCAAATGCAAGACACCCCATTTTCTTCTCTTTTACACGATTAATGATTGCATAAAGTCCCCTTTTTGCCCTTAATTTAATGCCTTATGGCTTTTAAACTTAGGTGACTTGCCAAAATTGGCCTTACACTCTCCCACTACTTTAATAGTTCAAAGCCTTTAGCCCATGTCATATTATCTTACCCACATTAACAGCTAATTAATTCTAACATGACTAATCTAGCAAGACCCCAAAATTAATCTAATCATGCTTATAATAAAAAAAAATTCAGGGGCCAACACGGAAAGCTGAACAAGTTGGCGTATGAAGGGGTTGTTGTGTGGGATAAGAGGATAAGGTCATTCTTTGATAAACAACCTTGCATCAGTTTTCGCAGCTAGGTCGGTATATTCTGGATCAGGTGGAGGGGAAGAGTGAGTGGGAGAAGGGGTGGATGAGAAGATCGGGAAGGATGGGAAGAGTGAGAGGGTTCGGATGGGCTAGAGGAGAGGGAGAAACTAAAAGATGAGGTGGGAGGGGTTTGGGATGGTTTCGAGGCATTTTCCTGCAGAAAACAAAAATAGCAAGGATTAAACAAATTCATTAGCAAAAAAAAAAGCCGCGACGAAAGTTATGTCGCTGCGGCGAAGGCTATACTTTCTATGTCGCGGTGAAACCTATATGTTAAGTCAAAACGACTTTACGATAAATAATTTTGATGACGAATAAAAAGCAGACGAAAGCCAAGAATGAGAAAAGCATATGGAAGCTGAAAAGCAGACGAATGAAAAACAGACAGAAGCCAAGAACGAATGAAAAACAGACGGAAGCCAAGAATGAGGAAAACAGACGGAAGCTGAAAAGTAGACGAATGAAAAATAGACGTAAGCCAAGAACGAAGAGCAAAAGACGGAAACTGAAAAACAGACGAAAGCCAAGAACGAAGAAAAATAGACAGAAGTTGAAAAGCAGACGAATGAAAAACAGACGGAAGCCAAGAACGAAGAAAAACAGACGAAAGCCTACATGGAAAGCAGACGGAAGAAAGTAGACGGAAGAAATCAGACAGAAGAAAGCAGACGAAAGAATCAGTCTGAGTTAGTTATAGGACTCAACTGAATAACCGTTTCTTTAAAGAATCAAGAAGCAGTTTTCAAGAAGAAGTTGAAGACAAAGACTATAA
>JAOSBM010174121.1:0-21044 GCA_027568955.1 Erythroxylum tenue | reverse complement strand
AAAATATTTTTGACAATTTTTTCAATACCATAATGAACATTGAAGGGAGGACATAAGACAATGCAAAACCACGAGCTGATTTGAAACTTTTTCGTAGAAGGAATGAGTTAGATAAATATCTTTGAACTGGTAAATATCCGAAAGCATGTTACACTTTGGACAAAAAAAAGTAAATTTTGTGTGAATCGTTGAAAAGTCTAAAGTTTCCCAATGGCAATGTTTCAAACTTGGCAAAGTGTGTGGACATAAGGAAGTACAAATTATTTAGGATGAAAATTCATGATTGTCATGTGTTTATGCAAAGGCTAATTCCAATTGCATTTCAGAGTTGCTACCGAATAAGGTTTGGGAAGCTATAATAGAATTAATTTTGTTTTTCAAAAGCTTAACATCATCTAAAATAAAGTTGGCTGAAATGGAAAAACTAGAAAGGGAGGTTCCAGTAATCTTGTGCAAATTAGAAGGGATTTCCCTTCCAAGCTTCTTTAACTGTATGGAGCATTTACTCGTGCATTTAGCACACGAGGCTAAACTTTTTGGTTCGGTCTAATATCGACGGATGTATCCATTTAAGAGATAATTATATAAAATATTAAAATTGAAGTTATAGCATGTTTTAATCACAGAATTGTAATTACCTTATTTGCTAATGTAGGTATTTGCATCACTTGAAGAAAAATGTCAAAAATAAGGCTAGAGTTGAAGGTTTGATATGTAATGCTTATTTAGTGGAGAAAACAAGTACATTTTGTTCACATTATTTTGAGATACATGTGCACATAAGAGAAAGAAAATTTTCTCATAATGATGATTAGGGGACGAACATATGATGTTGATGGTAACTTATCCATTTTCACATATCCTAGATCAACATATGGACAGTCAACAAGAAGAATGTTAACAGAGGAATAAATAGATGCTACTCATGGTTACATTTTATTGATCTGTCAAGAGGTTTAACCTTTCGTGCAGTAAGTTGAAGTTGATTTTGAAATTGATTATTTGATTTTTTGAAGTTAGTGTTGTTCAAAAAAAATACATAATAATGCTTTTAGATTATACGAGGAATGGTTACATGACCTAATGCCCGAAAAACACAGGATGTATCAATAAAGAAGTTGAAAGACACTTTCCTTGATGGTTTGAGAAATATGTAAATTTTCACTTACAATTATTGAAATGGTTGAATTATCATATCAAAGTGTTCAAATGACTTTATACTATTTAATATGATAATGTATTTTTATGTCAACCTCAGAAAATCCAATAGAGAACAAGTTCATATGTGATCTTGCAAAAGGACCTTTGCGAACTTTTAAATGGTATTCGGTATATTTTGTTAGTGGATACAACTTTTATACAGAATATCATGGTCATAGCATGGAAACAGTAAATAGTGGGGTTTTCATATAGGGAGAATTGATGGATTACTATAGTAAAATTACTGAGATGTTTGAAATTAAGTACTCTGCATTGCCAATAAAGAGGAGTGTGATATTTAAGTGTGACTAGTTTGATCCAACTCCTAATGTTGGTATAAAAGTGCACAATCGATACAATCTAGTTTATATTAATCAGCGAAGAATATTTAGACAATTTGAACCTTTCGTGTTGGCGATGCAATCTAGGTGAATTATGTCCCTTTTCCTTGCTTACGACGAGATAAGTCAGATTGGTTGACTATTTGCAAAGTTAAACCTAGAGGTGTTTTTAAATTACATGGAAAAGGAGAAAATAAAAGAATTGAAAGTGAAGCGTTTCAGGAAAATGTTTATGAAATAAATGCATGTGTTATATATGATGAGAATGAACCTTTGAACAATCCAAATAATGAATATGTTGAATTTTTATCTAGAGAGGATGAGGAGGGTGAGAGATCTGAAGAGAAGCCTGAGTTTGATTCTAATTCTTCAGAAAAAGAAGATGATGATGATTTTGATTTTGATTTACAATTAAGTGATCATGATAACGATTAATTTGAGTTTGTAATATAATATTATATGAAATAATCTATTATTACATCAATAAAATATTGTTATATATTGAATTTATATTGTTCTATTACTGGAATATTAGAACGTGAATTTCATGTTAAATATATACCACCAAAGAGAAACAAGATATGATGTGGCAAGGGATTAGGTTACCATGATTTCCATCAGCCAATGCAAGTCTAGGTGAAGCATCATCTTCTGCAGATGCTACAAAATCTATACATCCACCTACTACACATCCAGATGAGGCCTTACTTTCTCGACTTGCAATCCCTGTATAGTCATCTGTACCTAATGCTACACCATCCTGCCATGCTCCACCATCGACCTTTTCTCCTTTATCTACCATCCATATACTGACAGAGATATCAGGTTAAATGTTGTAGATGAAGGAGGCAACCTCCAGCCTGCAGCTAAGGGAGTTGATGGAAGAATTTACATCACAATTGTCAACAATCTATTAGTCAAAATTGTTGGGCAACCCGCCCTCGCGAGACACGCACCTGGCATCCTAAGTGGCATTCGAACGTACATCCCACAAGGGTGGCGAGCCCACACCAGTCAAACATAAAGAAACAAACTCATTTCTTTAACTTTAGAACAGATTTTGGAAATCTTCAAACTAGAATTACAAATTGACTTCTTCAGAACATTTGTTCCCCATTGTCTTAAGTTTTTAATGACACCAAAATTATTCAATTTGGTTTAGAGCTCTGAAAGTTGTACCCTAAACATTTTTGAACTGTTATTAACTGAAATAGTACATTATACTCAACTTCCATCCAGAAATTAATAGTCTTAGAGACTGAACTAAAATTTTATTTCTTCATATAATGTTTATCTCTATATCTCTAGTTTATTTATAAATAATAATCATCTCACTTGTAGCTCTACAGATCAAAATATCATCAAAATACCGAAGTATGTTCAGTAAAATATCCAATTCATACTCTTTCAACTGATACCCTTACTTTGATTCAATTAATCTTTTTCAAATCAATTTCAAAAGATATAAATTTTTATGTATAAATGTGTTAGAAATTTATTGGTTCAAAAATCAGGTCATTTGGAGGTCGGATGACAAAGTTATGGCCAAAAGAATCAAAGGTGTTTAGGTTTGGGAACACCTGTAAGTCGCGATCGCGACTTCGCCCTTCTTCCTTTTCTTCTTTCGACTTGTACTGGTAAAAAAGGCATAACATTCATTAGAGATATCGGATTAAGGTCATTCCTAGACTGTTTCAAAGAAGACTTCTAGACCTACAACTTCCATAAAGATTCTGAAGAAATGTTTTGCCTCTAAAAGGGTCAAATTTTCAAATCAATGTGGCCATCCCGTATGGCCATCCTATGCAGCATCACAAACTTCTACTAATCATATCTCCCAACTTCGATATCCAAAAATTTTATACTATATAGCGTTGGAAAGCTAGAAAGATAAGCTACAACTTCAAGAAGACAACTTTATCTAATTCAGCCTAGATTAGTACAGTTTTTTCTCTGAATTCAAAACACAAATTACAACGCTTTAATGGCATTCCAAGCCACATTACATCATCAGCATCAAAATCTAAAATACAAAAGATACAAAACCCAATAATTTTCGAAATGCGTCTAGCCTTGTTTTTACAAAATCTAACTTAATTTACAAAAACATTGCAAAAGTATAATGATGCCTCAACTCTTGGTTATTCGATCTCATTCTCTTACCCTGAAGTGGGATGAAAAGGGGGGTGAGCTTGAAAGCTCGTGGGTAACAGTTTATAGCGGAAAATAAGCAAAACCCTTGAAATGTTCATTTTTCAATACGAAGTTCTAATTGAATTCATAAAACGTATCATTCTCAAATTCTTAACCAAAATTCACAAACTACAAATCATGTATGCATCAAACTTGTTAACATATCATAAGCACATAAGCACATCAGAATGGTTTGGGTAGATCTAAAAACAGAACGTACTACACATTTCCACATAATGGTCCTGTGTAGCTGTCGACAGACCGTACTATCGCAATCCTACTTAATGGTCTTGTATAGCCGTGAACTTAGGGGAGTCCATGAAGGAGCTCCATGCCACTAGCGGGCAGGCGGGAGAAGCCTTTTTCTCAAAGTGCAATTGACTTAACTTAGGGGACCACTACAAACCTACATAATCATGCATTTCATAACCTGTAAACATGTTGCCCAAATGGCACTTTTTTGAAACTTGATTTCATAAACTTGATATCCTTTCAAAATCATTTTCACTTTTCATTTCATAATTCAAAACACAATTCATATACAAAACATGTAGCACATTATCAAAGCATTCAAAGAGCAATAATTGCACAATTATGATGCGATTGAAATCATTAAACTTCCTTGATTCAAAGAAAAACATTAATGGCTTATTTACTCTATTATAAACTTGTACCCATCTTGAATTCCTTGCTTAAGAATTCACTTAAGAATGCCTCTCCTCTTGTTCCTCTTGCCTTTTTTAATTTCCTTCAACAATGGCGAAACCCCATTCAATAGGAATCCAATTGAAAATCCCACAATGCATAATCATTAAAATTGATTTTAGAATACTTAAACCCAAGCGTTTTCTAAACTCCATGAGCTAAAATCCTTTCAAAAATCCAAAAGATTCATAATGATCATACCTTGATTCTTCAACAAATGAAGAGTTTCTTGGCTTTAATGAAAGCTCTTCTCTTCCTCTACCTTTTTCTCTTCTTGAACAACTCCAAAATCTCTCTTAAAGGCTAAGAAAAATCGAAACC
This sequence comes from Erythroxylum tenue, assembly GCA_027568955.1. Lineage (NCBI taxonomy): Eukaryota > Viridiplantae > Streptophyta > Magnoliopsida > Malpighiales > Erythroxylaceae > Erythroxylum > Erythroxylum tenue. The sequence goes on along the minus strand of JAOSBM010174121.1, from coordinate 16,284 downwards.
TATCGTATTTTCTCTTCTTTTCTCTCTTCTCCACCGAAACTCTCTTCTCCTCTCTTTGTTTTCGTATTTCTCTTCTTTCCCTCCATCAAATCACGTTTTTTCCCTCTTAAAAGAACAAGACAACATTTCTTCTTCCATTTCTACCTTTAATGAGTGTGCAAAGTCCATTTTTCCCTTCCATTTATGCCTTATGTCTTTTATGCTTAAGTAATCTTCCCAAAATGCCCTCATGCAATCTTACTACCTTAACACTTTAATTCAGTTAAACCATATAATAAAATCCTACTAACTCTGACATAATTAAATAACTCCAAAATAATTAATCTATCAAAACCTCAAAAATTATTTAAATCATGTTTAACTTCAATGAAAAAAATTCGGGGGATATACGAAACACCATAGGATTATAATGAAGTTATAGGTTTTAATTTGAAAATGATCTAAAATTTCCTTTATATTAGGTTGGTTTTGTCTGGAATGTGCTCAAGAAATATGATATCCAAGTTTAAGGAGAAGATTCATCTCGAGGGTTATATATGGAAGAATATCTCTCAAACTACAAAGGATTTTTGTTATCAGGGGTTTGAGGTACAAAAAATATATTATTTTGTATCTTTTTATCTAACTAATTTTATAGATTAATTAGATAGATATTGTAGGTTATAAGTACTTATGGTATGTTTTTCCTTTTTTTCAGAAAGATTTTTTTTTGGGATTTCAAATTTGACACGATTATTTATAAAGTATAGGAGAGGCAAGCTCGTACATGTTATAGGGACTTTCTTAGTGCGATACTTAAGACTGGTGTATGACCTCCTTATATATCTGAAGAAATATGGAGTCGTTGGTAGCAGTATTGGACATCACCCGAGGCAATGTCCATTTCAGAGCGTAATTCTGCAAATAGGTGTGGAGGACTAGAGGGAGAGATTCTTCCCGTACAAACTGAAGGATTTATTAAACACCAAGAGCATGTAGAGAAACTTGTAAGTATATACACTTTACACTTATATTTTGATTTTTTACTTTGATGTATAAAATTTGATTTCAATTTAATTTGATATGAGAATTTTGGAATGAAAATTTATGTGTATTATGGACAATGATAATGTTATAAATGTTTGGTGTCATATATGACTATGTTGTTAAGTTAATTTCTTTATTCAACAAGAGGTAAATATCATAAAAATAGAGGAAACTTTGTCGAAATTTTTTTAAATCGTACTTCCCTTATAACATTTTATTCTGACGTAGGAAAAGACTTTGGGCAGGAAGCTTACACTCCGTCAGCTCTTTTTGCACACCCACACTAAGAAGCATGATGATTTGACCTTTATCAACAACCGATGTAGAGAACTTAATGTGCGTGAAATTAATGCTTTAATATTAATTCTTAATAATTATCACTTATTGACATAAACATTCCCTCCTGATATGACCAAATACAAGAAAGCATTCAAAGACAGCCTCAACACTCTGAAAGTATTGATGAGAGTAAGACGTATCTTTATGTAGTGGGTGGTAAGGACCGTCATCTTCGGCTTAGGTTCATTTGTGAACACATACAATTTACAATCCTCCACATTTAGTACAGCTGCATCTAGCAAGCAGTCCGCATCCAATAAGAGAGTCATTAAGCTTGAGAGCACAATAGAGAGGTTGGCAACTCAGTTGCAATAGTCGATGAATTACATAGCCCAGCTCCGTAATGAGATGGATGAGTTGAAGGGGAGGGGCAGCACCTCATCGCAACAATCAAAGCATCCGCATTCACCAACTGCATAACTTAGTTGCAGTTACTCTCAGGTCATTTTGTATGAATTAGATACTTATTATTGTAGATAATAATTTTTATTATCTATCAAGATAATTTTTACTTCATATTATCAATCAACTTACTGTTTAGAAAAATTAAATGTAGAAAAAATCAAAATATTATCAACAGATAACTATAGAAATTAATTATCAATCAAAATTAGATGTACAAATTAAATGTAGGAAAAATTAAAAAAACAATATTGGTGCATTTACCAAAAGAATAACAATATCCGTCAATAAATTTTGTAATAAATTTACCGACAGAATATGAAAAATTGTCAATAAATTTACTGACAAAACACAACTTACCATCGCTACATTTTTTGACAAATTTCCAAAACTTTAACCGTCGCTAAATTTACTAATAGACATCAAAATTCGTTGCTAAATTTATCGACGGCATAAAAGTTACTATTACTAAATATAGTGAAGGAATAGAAAATGTCTATCAGTAAATTAGATTTACCGACAAATATTTTCTATTCCGTCACTACATTTAGCAATGGTAACTTTCTATTCTGTCGTTAAAGATTACCTACAGTTGTTCCTCCATTGACTCATGTCGTTGGTAATTTCCGTTACCAACTTCGTTTGCCGACAAAAAACCTTCACATTCCATCAGTAATTTTCATCACTAAACCCTATTTTTTTTATAGTGATGCTTGAGACGTTTGGCATTTATAAGGATGAACCTGATATTAAGATTTATATTAGAGGCTTGATTGATAAGCTAGACAAACAATCTAGTTGGTGCGGTATTAACAATGAGACTCCAAGAGAAAATATATCTCACAAACAAAGTACTATAGATGATCAAGTGAATTTGCATTAGAATTCAGAACATGTGCATGATAAGGAAAACATAGTTGGAGCTAACAGTTCAAAAAGTGAGAAGGCATAAACTAAGGGTGGTTTAATTGATTCTCTATCTAAAGAATTAGACAACACCTATGTCGTACAATTTGATGAGTCCATTGATGATGGATTTGTTCTTGAATATTTTCTAGATGGGGATAGTTTTAGTGACACTTATGATCCCATAGATTATGAAAGAAATGAAGGAGAACCAACTAACATTGAGTTAGGAGATTATGATGAATATGCAAGTCTTATAGCTGATGATTATGCTAATTGTACAACTAAAAAGAGAGATGATCACTTCATGAAGTTTGATCATATAATTGATAATGAAAGATTAAAAGAAGCAATTGAGTCTTCGGGTGAGGGAAACATTATTTCTTTTCATGAGTTGAATGAGAAGGGCGTTGATAATCCTGAAATTTTTACATATTTAATTTTCTCAAAAGCAACTATTTATAGGAAGGCACCTAGAATGTATTCAATCAGGAAGGGTTTTGAATTGAAATTCAAAAAGAATGAAAAAGATAAGATTAGTGTAATATGTAAAAAGAAGTATGGATAGAGGATATATGCAAGATAATATTAGAAAACTACACCCATGCAAGTTAAATCCATAAAAGGTAATCCTCACAAGCGTAAATGGTCATATAGAAACAAAACTGCAAATTCCAAATGGTTGGTGACCCAGTTCATCACAGAGTTAGCCGATGACCCAAAGTGGAATGTGACTGGATTTAGGAAGGCTGCGAAACAAAAAATTAGGATTCATGTTTTTCTATGGCAAGCTCATAGAACAAAGCGGCAAGCATTTAAATTGATCCAAGGTGAGTACAAAGATTAATATGTTAGGTTGAGAGATTATTGTGCTACAATAGTAGAGAGGAATCCCAGATCACTTATTGTTGTACAATCTGAAGTCCTTTCAATGAACAGAAATCCAATTTTTAAAAGATTGTTATGTTTTCTGCACAAAAACATGGATTTCTAGAGGGTTGTAGACCTGTGATAGGTTTAGATGGGTGCTATCTGAGAAGAGTTTTTGAGGGTCATTTATTGCATGCAGTTGCAAGAGATTCAAACAACCAAATGTACCCCTTAGCTATAGCTTATCTGGAATCAGAATGCGAGGATAGTTGGTCTTGGTTTTTAGACCTATTAACTTAAAATTTTGGCTCTCCAATGGAAAAAAGAGTTGTCTTAATTTCAGATAGACAAAACGTATCCATTTGCATTATTCATTCCATTTACATTATTCATTTGAATTGTTCTACAAAATAATGTGTGTACTTGTCTTGTTTAGGGACTTGTTGAAACATTTGAGAACATGTTTCCAGGGGTTGAACATAGATTCTATGTAAGACATCTATATGCTAATTTTAAGCTCAGATTCAAAGACAAGATACTTGGAAACATCCTTTAGGCTACTGCTAGGGCTTACACTATAGATGGATTCAATATGAAAATGCTAGACATGCAAGCTATTAATGGTGAGGCTTATAATTAGCTTTCTAAGATTCCACCTTATCTGTGGGCAAGATGTTTCTTCGGTACTCACAATAAGTGTGATCTCCTAAGTAATAACATTTGTAACACCACCTATATGGAACCTACAACCATCCATACATAAGGCAACCAATTTCGTATACATACATTCACAACATGCATTTTGGTTCAATGGTATACATATACACAATACAAAACTCCCCAATGCTTAACATTGTCATTTAGCAGTAGTAAAATATCATTACATTTACATGGTACTCCAAAAGAAAACATACAATTTCCTTTCTTCATGACATGTGCAATCATTTGTAACTAAAAACATATTCCAAAAGTCCTTTTCTAGCCTTGGTCTCTATAGATGTTTCTTATACCTCACTCCTATGACTTGAACCTACATAGATTGACACACGTGCTAAGCTTGAAAGCTTAGTGGGGAAAACACTTAATTTGGGTGACCACTCACAACAGTCATCCTCCAAGCACACACATTCAGAAATATCACAACTCATATACCATAAATTCATATTCACACAATTTGAAGGTCTGTAGGTTTAGTTATGATTCAAACAATGTGACTGACTCAAACAAATCCTAGACAAAATTCCACTACTCTCTTGTCATATACAACCAAGTTCATGCAAAGTAACACCAAAATAACACCAAAACAACATCCCAACAACAATTACACATCCAAATGCATCTTTATATCAATTCAATCATATACAAATACAAAATTCAACTAAGTGAAGTCCCAAACCTTAAAATTGGCAAAGTAGTTCTTCTAATGCTTTTCCTTTCCTTCCTCTTTGGCTTTGCTTGAATCACCAAGTGAAAATGATCGGATGAAGAAGATGAAATGGAGAGGTGAAAAATCTGAAGTTAAGCCATCAAAGTGTTGTCCATCTCCCCTCTCCATATGTCTTTTCATGAATTTTCTAGTCATAAACATATGTTTCAGTCCCATTGGACCACATGTCACAATCCTATTAGACTAAGTGTTATAATCCTATTGGACCACGTATTACAATTCTACTGGACCATTTGTTAAAATTATATTGGACCATGTGTTACAATTCTATTAGACCATGTGTTAAAATTATATTGGACACACATGCTTCAATCTTATTGGTCCATAAGTTCACTTTAGGAAAATTGCATAGTGGTCCTTCTTCTTCCTTTAATTCCTACATTGGCCTAAAATCTTATCAATTTATTTCATTCCCTTCTGTCTTAATTTTCTAATGGTATAAATTTCATTCAATTTGGTTAATTATATCGGGAGTTATACTCCAAAAACTACAGGCTTTTTGAAAACAAAGACAGTAGCCAGAACTCATCTTCAAAACAGAATTCAAAACTCTTAGAGGCAAAATCAAATTTCGGTTCCTTCATGAAAATTTATACCTATGTCTCTATTTTAATCTCCAGTTGGAATTATCTAATTTAGAGGTCTACAGGTCAAGATATGGCCAAATTATAGAAGTCTATTCAGTGAACATATCCATTCAGTGAGGTATACATCCCAAATCAACTAACTTTGGTCTTATCATGCAAGAGCAATACAAAAATACATCCAATTTATCCAAAAAAATCCCATTTGCTTATGGAATAATTCTTTTATCAATTCCCCTCACATCACGCTCATAATCCAAGCAAACATATCAAAAAATTTCATACATATGTCACATCTAAGTTTGTATGTCATGCCAAAGCGAACAAATTATCCATTTACCCTTATCTTTTACATTAAGTACCCTTATATCTCTTACTATTCTTAGATGTACTTAATTCTTTATGTTCACTTCTTAATACACTCTAGACATGATATAATACTTATAGGGTATATATTAGGGTGTTACAACTGTAGCACCCCCTTACTGCAGGGTACACACTGAGACACCTGAAGGTCATTCCGGTACATAACCTACGATAAGGGAGAGCTACGTTCGATCATTACAATCACTTCACATGGCATCATATCAAAATTCGCTTATGCCTAAGAAAATCACAATAATTGAACACCAACTTTTTCCTCATTTCATTTCACAAAACCAAAATGTTTACATTGTGTCTTTCAACATTTTCTATATGTACAACATCAAGATCGAGAACACAAGTACTATACAAAAGAGGAAAATATTCAAAGTCTAACTAATCTGTCCAAAAATCCTACCTGACTGACCTTTGAGCTATGACTTCTCTTGCCAATCTCAATCTACACGGCTGGTAGAACCTCTTAGTAGCTAGAGTCGTCTCTCGATCTTGAAAAGACAACGTTGCAATGTTGGTGAGTTTTGCGAACTCAATAAGGTAACCATCATCGATGGTTCACTCGATCCATGCAACACATCAATTCATGAAAATTATATCACAACTTTGCATTTTACGAGAGTAACACAATTCCACTTAAGCATAAACAATTTTGCATTTTCACGCAATCAAACATACTTAACAAGATACATATGAAATTCTCATGAGACACTTTTTTAGTTATTACGTTGTTGTGACCGAGTGCCTGAACTGTCCCATATAGGGCTCATTAAACGTTGAACCTAAGGCTCTGAATCACTTGTGAGCTCGAGGCTCAGTTTCACTCGTTGAGCTTTAAGCTCTAATCGGTGGCTACTTTGGTCACAACTGCTATTATCTAAATATGCATTCATGAATGGAATGCTTGTACCACAATCAAGCACATTATAAAGCACATAGGTCTTCACATTCACATTCAAATGACACTTCAATATTTCTATCCACATTACACACTCATCGGATCTCCTGTCCAGAATCCATAATCAAGCACATTCATTTATCATTCAAAACATGAATTAGGCAAACAAGTAATTAAGTGAGACCCTCTAGGTTATTCACAAGTTACTCCCGAATCTATTGCCTGGAAGATCTGGCAACGACTGGAGGTTGACGTTCCAATTACTCCTCTATAACAAATAATATACACGATATCATAATTTGCATAATCATAAGTATTCTATAATGCACATGTATGAAATGAATTATCTACAATGCATGTTCATGATAATCCCGGGTAATTTTCATCACAAAATCGATCTCATATCAAAACTCCTCTAAGTATAATTTATACTTAGGTTTATGCCTTACTAGAACTATTGAGATCACAATTCATTACTTATTGGCTTACTTTCAGATTTTTCCAAAACACCCTTTTGGGTCTACTGTTCACATTCAATCAGAAGGTGAAAATGAGATAATTTGGTCAAACTTTCTTCTAGACAAGTGTTCCTATATCTCTTATCTTTCCATTGATACTGAAATCACTCGATTTGGTTCTGTGAGTTAAAAGATATACTTCAAATATTTTTGGACTGCTCTTGTTCAAAACAGTATACTATGCACAACTTCCATCTTGAATTTAAACATCTTAGAGACTGAATTAGATTCCATCTTCATACCATTTGTATCTCCATGTCTCTAGTTTACCAAAAATCAGAAATCATCTCATTTAGAGCTCTACCGATCTAGAAATCATCAAAATACTGAAGTATGGTCAGTGGAATAACACCAGTTCATAATATTTAAGAACACACTCACTGTACCCGTCCCACATTTTCCAGTCAATCTTTCTCACTTCATTTCAGATGACCATGATTTTTTGTGTAGATGTAGGGAAATGTCTTACAAGTCCAATGGTTCAAGAATCAAGTCATTTGAGTGTCTATAGAAGAAATTATGGCCAAAAGAATCAAACAGGTTTTTGTCCTTACTCATATTGAACCCGTTTTGGTACAACTACCATAACTTTGGTTACAGATGTCAGACTAAGATCATCTTAGAATTATTTGAAAGAGAACTTCAAGATCTACAACTTTCATGAAGGCCTCAAAGACCAATTCTATCTTCTGTGTTTTCTTCTTTCTTACTTTTGCATCGTCTTACTTTTGCATCGTCTTACTTCTACATTGTCTTACTTTGCATCGTCTTACTTTTGCATCATCTTACTTCTGCATCGTCTTACTTTGCATCGTCTTACTTTTGCATCGTCTTACTCCTGCATCATCTTACTTTGCATCTTCTTACTTTTTCATCGTCTTACTTCTACATCGTCTTACTTTGCATCGTCTTACTTCTGCATCATCTTACTTTGCATCGTCTTACTTTTGCGTCGTCTTACTTTTGCATCTTCTTAATTTGCATCGTCTTACTTCTACATCGTCTTACTTTCTGATCTCCACTTATAAACATCATAACTTTTGACTCCGTTGTCCAAAAATTCCATACTATATACCATTGGAAAGATAAAAGAAAGATCTACAACCTCAAAAGGCAACTTTTCGAAAATCTATCTAGATCAATCCATAATTTCCCCCGAATTCAGAACATGAATTTTACATTCAGCTCCCAATGTATTGCACCCAGTTCTCAACTTCATGGAATTTTGAGACTCTTAGAGATAGAATTGAAATTTGATGTCTTCATAAGAAATGTAGCCATATGTTTCTAGTTTAATCCAAATCAAGAATTATCTCGTTTGGACAACTAGAGAAAACGTTGTGGCTAAAAGACTTAAGCATACTCAGTGAACATTTTCTAGATCGAATTCATTGCTATTACAACTCCAAAATCATTTTTACAACTCCTAACCACTAATAATCTTTAAAAAAACTAAATTAACGCTATAACCAAAATTTTCACCCCCAACAACACAGTATTTATCAATAAACATGTAAAGGCCATTTTTCATGTAGATGACAGTAGCTTAATAAATTTATTTCATAAATCCCCAACTCTAAAGGATTTATGTACTACTTACCTGCTGAAAACTCCAAAATCTTCAAGCTCTAAATTCCACACAATTTACGTATTTCACTGAGTACATTGACCAGCTTCTGGTTGTTCTTAGGATAGAAGACACAAATAGCAAAGTGGGTTTGGTGTGGGAAAGGAAAAACATAGAAATCTCTTAGAAGGTGTTTGATGGAAAACTCTATATATAGGAAGAAAATTTGAAGAAGATGGCTAAAGAAGGAACCTAGACATATAACTTAACCTTTCAACTCTTAGAGAACAGTAACCTACTTCTAGCAAAAGTACAAAAAGCCTAAGTGACACTTGTCACTTTCCTAATACCTAAGCTCTAACTTAGTTTCTTTTGAAACTAACTCCCTTAAACTTTCATCTTTACAATCCAACTATCTCCAAATCTTCTTTTGATTTCTTTTTCCTATTTTCTATAATTTTCCAAAATTTATTCCTAAATTCACCAAAATCCACAAATGCAATATTCTTACTAACCAATAGAATATCCAATATAAATAAATTCAAAATTCTCAAAACTCCTAAAAATCACAAATCGATCTAATTATACCCAAAATTATTCATGAATGCATGTACAATTTTATTTCATGTGAAACAACTTCACTATTCGTATGTTTGCGTATGACATATTATGCATGAACATGAAAATGCATTTCTAACTCTCATCAATCACTCTTATTTACCATTTTAACCTTCCTACATGTAATGGGATGTTACAACATCATTAGCAAGTGCTTCAACAAGTACATACTATCGCAAGAGATGAGCCAATTTTAACTATGATGAAAAGCATTAGAAGGATGATTATGTGTAGATACCAAGAAAAAAGAGAATGGATTAGTAAGGTAAAGGTAAAGATTTGTCCTAGATTTAGTGAAAAGTTAGAGGAAAACTGCAAAAAATTAGTGGATTATGATGCTTTATATACTAGGCAAGGGATTTAGGATGTCACAGTTTATAATCACAACTATGTGGTTAACTTAAGTGGTAGGGAATGCACTTGTAAGGAGCAGTATATCACTAGATTTCCTTGTCCACATGCATGTTTAGTATTACTTTATTCAAATAATATTGAAGCAGATGATTTGGTGGATCCTTACTACAGTGTGTCAAGCTATAAGATAACATACAAGCATGTGATTATGCCAATTCCAGATCAAAATATGTGGGTACAATTAGGTTCAAAATCAATTGACCCACCACATGTTAGAAAAAGACCAAGAAGTCCTAAGAAGGTTAGGAAGAAAAATGTCGATGGGCAAAGAGAAAAGATTGCAAAAATTGAAAGGGTAACCAGAAAAGGATATATCAAGACATGCAGTAACTATTTACAATAAGGTCATAATTTAAAGACTTGTAAAAATCTCCCTCATCCTAATAGGAAGCTTAAAAAAATGCTATATAATAGGTATTTTGTTATATAATGATTGTTGGACCTATTTTATGAACATGTGTATTATACAAAATTCTAATTTACTTTGCTTTTACTTTATCTATGTAGGATGCTCCAAGAGCTGAAAATTCAGAGCCTCAGTTTGTGTATAGTGAAAATGCTAAACCTAAGCATGCTAATCGTGAAAATATTGGTTCAATTAATCCCTTAAATCCATTGAAAAGTTTTGAGAATATAGTCACAGGTGGAAGAGGGAGGCATGTAAGGGGAGAGGGTAGAGGTAATGGTGCTACAAATAATGGTGAATGTTTTGGGACAAGTGTGGCTAGTTCTAGCAGGAAAGAATGGGGCAGGGGAAATGGTGACGGAGAAAATGTTGAGGTTTTTAACACAAGAATGCCTTTCTAGAAGGAGAGGAAGGGGAAGGGGTTGAGGAAGTGACAAAGGATAAAGTGTAGGTGCAAATAAGGGTTGGGCAAAGAAAAATGGGCCATTGTGTGAAATGGCATTGGGTTTTTAACCATGCATTCGTTTATTCCTTTTGACAAGGTCTACTTCACTTAACCTTTGTTATTGGATGATTTAATATATGTTTTCTTTTAACATGTGTGCGTTTTTTAGGAATTTGATAATTAGCAAAGAAGTGTTGTTATTAGTGGAACAAGTGAATAATGAGAAACTGCACCTAGAATAAGTGAACAATAAGAACTTGCAGCTAAAGTATGTTTTTTTAACGACCTACACTTGAGTATATTATCTACTCTACTGTTCGAATCCTACCAGTAGTAGAGTTTCTTTTTTATTATTTGTATTTAATTATTTCCATAGTTATTTCACATTTTTTTTCAAACTTGTGCACTTATTTTTTGTAGATTGAGATGCATTAATCTACTCGTGGTGAATATTTGTTGTCCAATCAACATTCTTCTGTTGGAGTGCATGTTTGTAGGGATGGTGGTATAGAAAGTGGGGAATACCATTGACTCTTTGATTTGGAAGAGTCTAGCTTTTGAGTAACAATAGTTTACTGTAGTTTCAGTATTATAGATTGTTTTTTCTTAGATATTCAAGTTATTATTCATATGCTAATCCTGATCAAACTAAAATATGGATAACATTTTGATAATTTTTTATGTTGAATAATAGCCGTTTTGTAACTATTGGAGATTAGCTTTGATATTTCTATTTGGATTAAAGTAAAAAACAAGTTATTATTTGCCTTTTTCTAAAGAAATGTTGAGCTAATGATATTATTAAGATTGCTATTATATTTTTCTTTAATCTGGCAATATTTGCTTCTTTGTGCTTTAGCACGTTTTTTTTATTTTAAAGAGTTATAATGAAGTTTTGCATTTTTTTTCTTGCAATAGAAAAGTAGTTTTTACTTTCAAATCTTTGTTTAAGGATAGAAGTATCTCAGATTGTACAATTTTGAAGAAAATGACATTTTCAATTATTTTTTATTATTTTTCTTTTTTGTGAAGTAATGGTGAAAAGGTAACCCACAAATAAAATTTTTGAAATTTTTTTATCAAATAATAGTTAGAACGTAAAATTATGAAAAAAAAAAGACACCTTCAATAAATTTTCTTTCTTTTTTTTCAACTTGATTTCACAAATAAATTTTCTTTTTTATTTTTTAGAAATTAAAGGCCATTAAGTATAATTGTAAGGACAATGGCATTTTTAGTAATTTTTCCTCTTTTTATTTATTAACGGCCAAAATGTAACACATGTTTAAAATAATTTTTATTTTTGAAATAGAGGGCATAATGAAATCAAGCAAAAAATATCGAGGTTTAATGTATTTTAGTCAAAAATACTAAAAGGGTATTTTTGTCCAAAAATGCAAAATGTACGGTCTTGTTGATGTCATCATAATACACGAGTCAAAAAAGTATTTTTAAATTCTAAGCTCCTTTAACTGGTGGTCAAAGGGGGTAATAAGTCCATTTTTAAAATAGAGGCGGCATAACGTATAAAGGAATAAAACACAGGGGGTTAAATGTATTTTAGCATAACGTACCAAGGAATAAAACACAGGGGGTTAAATGTATTTTAGCCTTAGAATTATAAATAATTACAATTAAATACCAATTATATTCAAATAAGATCCAATATCTCATATTAATACTAATCGAGAACGAAAAATTCTTCCTAATTACTTTAGGGTGATGAATCCTACCTTAATCACTCAATTACCTCCTTATAGTTCATGCTACATCCAATGACAACTGATTGAACGACCTATGATTAAAATAGGTCATAGGTAGTATCAAATATAGCAATTACTATACAAGATGATTTTGGAGACCTCAAGTCAAAGGATCACTTATATAATCATCACAATGAGAATTTGCAAAGACATACAAGTAATGTTCCAAACGGATTTCTCATATCGGGTTAGTATGGTGAACTTGTTCTCTAACAAGCTCCTACATATGTTTGTTTAAGTGTCTCCATACTTTATCCTTTGAGATATTTACTACTTCCTTCATAAGAAAAAGCATAACGGGTGCTAGTCTTTTTATGTTCTATTAATGTCTAGTTTTAATAGAACAATAACTAGAAACAATTTAGGGATAATACATAAATGAAACATGAATCTCATAATTATAATCTCATTATAATTTCATTTGTAATGTATAATTATCCTAAGTGCTTTATCATGAATATCTAAACATGTACAAGATAAAAAATGTCTTTAAATTATTTTGTCACTAAACAACAATCAAAATGATTGACTATAGGGCATAAACTAGCGATCTCCTACTTGCACTAAGCCAATCGTTTATGTATTATATACCATATCACCATATGAAAATCATGCTACTAATGGGACAATAGCTTAAAAAGAGAATTCTACAAGATTATTTATAACTTTGCCTAACTCTTACAAATTTCATCTTAATTATCATTATAATTAAGAAAATTTGCCTAAATATATCCTTGGATCTTTGACGAGACCTTAGCTCCTTTTACACACCCAATGACTCCAATATTCCACAGTACATTACTATCTTGAACAATGCAAGGAACTATATCAAGTTCACTAAAGAACTTATTGATCCAAATAATCATTTCTACTAAATGAAAAATGTATTATGGCTTAATTAGCAACCATTGCTACATTGGAACCTTTCCAATCTTAAAATGATATTGTTCTAAGTAAAATAAACCTTAATTAGGATTTACTTCTAAAGTAATATACTTATCATATTATACTCAAAAATAAACTCATACATAAAATCATAGATATCTTTAATACTTCATAAGTATAAGATATATCAAATACTAAACATCTTTAGTACATTATCTATGTACTTAGAATAGGTAAACAACTTCCAATCTATCTCTATAGATCTAATTCTTATAATTAAGTTGTTACCTTTTCCATATCCAGTAAGAGTTATTATTAGACAATTATGTTTTTAACAAGTGAAGATTAGAAATGTTGTTCTTTATGAGCAATGTGTCTCCACATACTCCCACTGAAGAGGACAGCTATACTCCCATTAACCTTCTTGTTGACATGATAAACTCACAATCATCTTAAAAACACACTATTTGAATTCATAAAGAATGTAAATCTTTCCATGTCTCATAACATTTCAACTATGCATCAAATGTATCAATAAAGGCACCAGTTCTAATTGGATGTATTGTTATGAGATTTGAACCTTTCAAATTTCATCTTACTCCCACTACTTATAATGAAAACCATTCTCCTATAAGTATACATTGAAACAAACAATTTGTTCAATAAGTCTATAAGATTATATCCAATCTTCTTTTATATCTGATAACCTTTTGTTACCAAATTTAGTTCTAAATTTAATGGATAATGTATCCTTCAACAAAGCATCACATTCTTGAATCATTAGCTTTGACTCTTTTAAATACTTAGAAGTTCATATCTAATATGAAATCTTGCTAATTGATTCAATTGGAATTATTAAAGGTAATTCATTGTACTAGGCATCGCTATAGAAGAAATAATATTGCATCATACAGTATCTCATATTGTATTTTCCTCCTTACATAAATCCATACTCTTATAGAATTTTGTTATGAAGGTATTCACTAGAGAATCTTTTTCCCTATAGATAACTAGAAATTTAAACTCACCATATCAAAATACTACATCATTCTCAATGCTTAATTTCTACTTATTTCTAAAATTTTAAATCATTATTTTAGTTAATGCATATAACTATATCACATAAAGTCATTAGTAATATAATGAAATATAAATATCATCCTTTTATGAACTGTTATTCTATATATTACATCATATGTATATAACCAAAGGTTGATTTAGTTATTCTTCAACTTGACAAGTTTCACAAGTTTCATACAATTCATAATCAAAAGGATACACATATCATTGTATGTAACTTTATGATTCTCGTTATGTTGATTTAACTAACATGGCATAAAAGGATAGTCTCGGTTATCCAGCTTTGTATTCTTCCGATTTATGTTAAGCATAAGTCTCCTTTAATCCAACTTATACAAACTATTTATATAAAATTGGATTAACTACTTTTACTTAACAATCTATTTCTTTTCATAATTTTTTTTGGTAAAATTTCTTGTCATAATTTGACCATTATAATAATGTTAAATCTAAATTCAGTATCAAATACTCATAAGCATGAACTAGAAATACATATTATCTCTATCATATCTCATACAGGCAAGAAAATTCATGCAATCATTTTTTTTTCTTATGACAAATATTTAATTGTAGTCCACAATTATGCTTTTAGTACGCTAAATTAAGTGGAATAAGTCCATCAAGGTACTATATCTTTCAGCTCTACTTTATACAACCTCTTGCAACTTGCTATCATGGTGTTAATGTACATCTTACATATTGTCATCAAAGTTTATGAGATATTAATTCAAAATGTCATTATATTTTGTCATTCATATGATTTTGACATATCTCTAAAACTTTGTCACCGAATCCTCAACAAGGATTATAACAAAATAATATAATGGACATACAATTTTCTATCTAACTTTGAAAACTCTTCTGAAACATAACATTTCTCCAAGAAATTTGGTTCACGAACTTAGTATCAACTGTACTAAACAAGGTAAATTTCACTCAGGACATAATATAAATGTAAGGAAGAAAAGTAATTAATTATGCCATGACTACCAAATGAGATTAGGACTTTAATCATGTATTTGGTTACTCCCACTATTTTATTCGAAATAATAGCCCTCACTACAATTTAGAAAGATTACTCTAATCTTTCTAGTGAGCTAGGATCCCATTTAAATATAGTTGATCTTGAGTTTGCTCAACAACGAACTAAACTTAAATTAGGTAGAAAATAACTTTATCAATCACATCTCATGTGACTCCTAGATCTGTTAGGTGACCACTATTGCCAAAACATATCTTATATGTTATTTAAAAACCTGCCTCTAAATTCATGTAATCATGAGTTTGTTCATCCAAATCACACAAATTTAATTATGTAGAACCAACTGTCATAAGAGTAAACATATTCGGGATAAATTGGCCTTGAGTTTGCTCAATAGGCCTAACAATAAACAGAACCCTGGTTTATTCTTATAACAATGAAAGGCAACAAACACGCTCTCCACGTGTACTTAATATTTTAATGAGAGATTTAATTTTGTTCATCTCATCAAACATAAAATTGCATGTAAAAGATTATACATATAAAACGTGCAACTTAATATGCATCCAATATATATGTATCAAACATATAAATAAATTATACAATTTATGAACTCATAATGAAATTATATGCATAATATCAAGCTTTGCTTGATTCAAGTTATTGATATTCATAATCTAAAATACTATTTCCAACTTATCAGAAAAATTAAATTATAATAAACTCATTGATTCCTAAATAATCTAAATTTCTATT
>JAOSBM010174062.1:0-10125 GCA_027568955.1 Erythroxylum tenue | reverse complement strand
ATTTTTTCAGAATATATACATATATATAGTTCCTTGCCCCTACAAAAAAATTTGTGGTTTAAGTTCTTGCCCCCCCAAAATTAAAATCCTGGATCCGTCGCTGAATTGACGACACTCTAGCATTAATAAGGATTCTGTTTTTGAGGTGAGCAATTGTTGCTCTATGGAAGATATTGCAAGGAGAAACCAACCATTCTATTAATCTACTCTTGGTTTCTGATATCCGAAGAGAGATATAAACCACTTTTTTCCACATTTACTTGAAGTCCGGACCAATCCAAGAAGATATGCAACATGTGTAACAACATTCTAATTGTATGATCATCTGCTTTACCAAGAAGGATTAAGTCATTAGCATAGATTAAATGAGATAGTTTGATGGATCTACATTTGGGATGATACTGGAATCTATCATTGCAATCTACCAATTTGGAGTAAGTTTGGAGACTCCTTCCATTGCTAAGGTGAATAAGTAGGGGGAGAGGAGATCCCCTTGTCGTATTCCTCTAGCATTACTAAAAGGTTGTGTTGGAAGACCATTCACCAATATACTGAAGGAAGTGGTTTGGAAGCATTGAACAACCCAATTTCTGAAAGTTAATGGCAAACCAATAGCATCCAAATATTCTTACAAATAGTGCCATAAGCCTTTAAAAAAATCAATCTTTAACAAGCAGCTTTTAATGATCTTACTAGAATTGTATTCCCTCAAAAGCTCTTGTAAGAGGAGTATGTTGTCGCCAATATTTCTACCAGGTAAGAATGGCCCTTGAGTTATGTTAATTACTTCTGTCAAAACAATTTTCAATCTTATAGCAAGCAGCTTTGCAATAACTTTATAAACAGTGTTACAACAGGAGATCGGTCGAAATTCAGAAATAATAGAAGGGCTTTTCTTCTTACATATAACATAGATGAAAGTTTGATTTACTTCCTTCAGCATTTGAGTATAGGGAAAAAAAACTCCAAAATTGCTTCTATAAGAGTCTACCAGTGATGTCCCAGTTTTTCTGAATGTTGTTGCACATTTTAATTGTTACCACTATGTAGTCTGAATTTTATAGGCAAATAATGTGCCCATTATAATGATGTGAACGATTCGTAATGGTCTTTCATTGTGCGACTAAAAAAGACAGTCCAGATAGAATAATCGGGGCCTTTACTTTTTAGTCTCTGGCAGACCTACCAAAACTGGTTTTCGATCCATTACCAACTCCTTCACCATGGACTGTTTAAGAGGGTCATTTACATCTCTAGAATTCCATACTAGAATGGTCCTCTACGGGGAAACCCCCTTTTGTTTAGCCTTCCTCCTAGCTGTCCTTCTTCTAGAGTGTGTAGGAGACCCCTGAGAAGTAACAACTCCCCCTTCAATACTAGTATTCTCCTGGTGTGACAGGCTTTGTTGATCATTAAGAGCTCCATCAGATTGATCTTCCTACACAACATTTGTATCTGCCATTTCTTCAATATGCTTCTCAGCCACTGTAAATCGTCCTCCACCCTGCTTATATATGCTCTGTTTTTTATCCTTATTGCCATCAACAAAAGGAATTCTCCCTAGCTCATCCTCTACTGAACTTCCATGTGAATTACACTGAATTGGATCTCTACTAGTAAAGTGCTCTTGCATTATCAGTTTTTGAGTATGTGTTGCAATCACGACTGGTATTTCCTTATGCACTTCAATGCTATCAATCAAAACTTCCCCCTTTTGAACTTCCAATGCTGTTGATATTACATCTTGGTTAGCTTTGCTCTGATTTTGATGGATTAATGCAGAACCTACCTGCAGTTGTCGTATTTCATCTTCTGCTTTGTCTCCATCTTACGCATTCTCTATCAAACTCAAACCCTGGTTTCTATCTTTAAAGAAACAAAGGTTGGCTCCCTATGTTCCATGGACCCATTGCCAATATCTCATTCACATTACAATCAGTTGCAAACTTAAAAATAATTGTATCATCATCCATGAGTAGAATCCTTTCTAAACCTTTTTTGCTCCACTGTGCCATAGCCCACACATTTATAACTGGAAATGCTGGTCGTTTGCTCCAGAAGGAACCCACCAAAGCATTCGACCATGCCCTCTCCCCCCACCTGAGAAAGTTCAATTGGGGACATATTATGCCGTCCTTCATAACATCGTGATATTGTTTCGGTTGGACCTTCGATTGTTGAAAATGAAGCTTGTTACTCCAAACGCCAGCATTTTGGCCATCCCATTTGATTTCTGAGCATCGAACATTCCCGCTAACCCCACGCCAGTTTCTAACTTTTTCTACCGTACACACTCTCTCTGAAGAGTGGGGAACTCTTTTATCAGCGTGTGAGGGCTTCCTCGTTGATCCAGGCAGGCGAAATCGAAAGAGGGGAATTGTTTTAGAGAAGGAAATTTTCAGGGGTAAAATAGTCAATTCGAAAGAGGGAAGTAGGAGAAAAGGACTTTCTCGATGTGGTTCTTCCAAAGTTGGTAACAAGGTCACACAACTCATAACAGAAACTTGAATGGGGAGAATTGTTCATAAAGGGAGGAGAGGAGTGATTGGCTTGTCAATTGTGCAAGTTTTTTCCAAAGCGTATGGATCACACTGGAAGCATCAATTTCAATGTATCTTACTTTAGTTTTCCGGATGGTTCAAGTGGTAGGAAAGAACTTTATTAATGATTCGAAAAATATCATTGATAAAGGTGGAAAAATTTTAGCTTTATAAATACATCTTGAGCCCTTCTATCTTTAAACATGCAATAAGCCCAAACATTTAGCAAAAATTTGAAACTTTATTTTCACCAATATTAACTCAAATTTGTATTTACTTTTTATTTTATGAGAGAGTTATTTTGTAAGATTATACACAAAAATTTATATCCGAAGTCCTTGGAGGATTTTTTTTGTACTCTTCTCCGTTATAGTGAATTTGTCGCTCATCATCATCTAGAGACGTAGCCTAATTTGGGTGAACAACGTAAATCCTTGTGTCTCACATTTTACTACTATTCTTACCCAAATTTATTTTACTTCTCGCTCATCTTGATCTCAATAATCCTTATACCATTACACGATCCGGAGAGATGTTGCATAGTCAATATTCCATGATGAATTCCTGAATCTCTATTCCTGTATGTCGAGCTCCTCCTTGCAATAACATCAGAAACTTCATCTCCTACATTAAGTGAAGTAACAGGAACCACTGTTTTCTGCATTTCATTTCCTACATGGAATGGCGAGGAAACTATGTCATGTGAGAGGTAAAATCCAAAACTTTTGGAAGCTAAATCTGTCATAATAATGAACCTTGATAGGGAGGGACTAATGCAACTGTTTCTGCATTCTGTAGAAAAATGCTGTAACATGTTTCATCATCTTCTCTCTGCAAGACCAAAAAAATAACAGATTTCTATGAGTTCTCTAAAGTTTTCTGTCACAAAAAATAAACGTCAGAGTTCACAATCACATGATGAAAAACGTCTGACCAACAAACAAAAGTAGGCTAATCATAAATTCTATCCTGAACATCAGGCAAGCTGTAATTAACAGAAGCTTATAGATGAATGTTTGTGATGATAATGTGTCAGACCTTTGCCTCTACAAGAATAAGGGGTCTCGTCTCTATCTTCACGCGACCAACAATTGCAGTTCGCATCTGGCCTTTTTGATCTGTCACAATGACTTCTTTGCCTGCTTTTAACTCCGAAAGGTAGCATGTTTTTCGTCCTGGCACAGAGAGGTATGCATATACTGGTCCCTGTACGTTTTCAGGTAAATATGGATGAAAAGAATATGCAGTAGAATCGTAAAACCATGCAGTCAACCTGGCTTCTTGCTTTCTCAGACAAGATGGCAGTTTAATATAATTATTCTTATCACAAAGCACGATTCTTGTTGAAATATAAGTGGGAGTTTGTTCCACATGGAAATAATATATAACCTTGAGCATGCATATAAGCCTAGTGAGTTACTCCTATCACCAATTAGTTTTATGATAAAACCTCACTTAAGTTTATATGTGCTCAGTTTATTTGAGTCCAATCTTACAAAATTTACCAAACTCAGCAGCAGCATATTCCTAAATGAATTCAGGGTCACAGACTCAGGAACACCTCATCAGCAAGCCATAACATAGTTCCAAAACCAAACTAGACCCTATATTTCCACATTGACGAACAACATCCTTCCACATTAGATGTAATCAGGGTAACAATCTTGAGTTGAGCCGATTCTAGTTCTACAAACGCAAGCTCGCTTGGTGTTGTTTCAATAGTTCATTAGAAGATAATCTTAATTTGAAACAGGAAAATTAGTTAGCTTTTAAAATCTATGAGAAGAAAAGTGCTCAAAGCAAAAAGGGAATTTAGAATAGAGATGGAATCAAAAGAATAGCTGCATCCATAAGCATATTGCTAAATGCTTTATTTAGCTAACTCGAGATCTCAGATAAAAGCTACTAAAAGTCAAACTAATTAGTTTCACTATGAATGGCTATTAGTCAAGTCTTTTTATTCATGACAGAACGGGAAATACTAAAAACCAGCTTACATGAAGTTTATTCCAAATCGGCTATGTGCATTTTATCATCCTAACTAGAGCAGTTTAAGCACCCAAACCACATAACTGCAGAGCCAAATAAAAATACCACAGAACATAATAATTGTTGTGCATAGCATCTAGAGCCTCACTGCATTGACACGAAAAGGCCTGCTTGAAATGTACTTTGACTCCAAGCATTCTGAGTGAACAAGAACTAATCCTCTAGCAAAGGATCCAACCTGTGCAAGAAAAATCACGCTGTTATCAAGATTATATGCAATTGCCCATTAGTGGTAAAACCATGAGTTGGTAACCAGGAACACACCAAAAGTCCTTCACCAGGCTTCATAAGGCTGCAAAGGTCTACACAAACGCGGTCACCCATTCCGACTGCCTGAAGGTCAGTTATCGTGACTTTTGTCAAGCTCAACACTGCTTTTGCTTCATTTATTTTTTCAAAATAGTCCTGAGAATATTAACAAAGATAAGAAGTAAAATTTAAACCTATAAGATAATGTCCAAGTCTAAAATAAAACAGAATACCTTTAACTCAAGAACAGCTTCAACATTTTCAACTTTTAGAACAACTCCTCCCAGTCCTTGCTCCAAGGTCTAGACAGAGAAAAGGACTCTATTCAGAAAAATTGACAGTGGCCATTAAGGACAAAAGTTTACAGTCCTGAATAAAATGTAATAAGTAAATCAAGAAAGTGAATTTTCAGTTTTCTTCCTCAAACACAGGGTATTAACTATTAAAGAGATACCTCAAGGAAAACCCGTGCCTCTAAAGGAGTTTTTGAGATGGCAAACAGTGTCTTTTGACTGCCTTGGAATGCTGCAACAATGTTTTCTGCAGGAATTATCTAAAAACCTATTCTTAATCAATCCTAAAATTGGTGAAAATATTTGGAAAAATAGAAATTCTCCCTAATGATCTACACCTTTCATAAAGGAACGAGCAACTAGAAATTGAGCACTGATATTCACTGAAATTTTCCCAAATTATCAGAAGCAACAGTCACACCTGCCAATCAATTAATTGAACAATAACATTTTCAGCCTGTTCATTTTCCGGTTCAACCTGCTGCAGTTCTTGGGGGCTTGAAACCTCAAAAATCTTGGCAACCCTTTTGCTCTCTTCATTCAATACCTCTTGGCCCATAACAAAGAGGGGATAAATCATTGCAATTGCTGTAATTTCCACAACCAAATCATAGAAAATGAGAAACTTTCATACCAATCTCCACCTTTTCCCAGAAAGAATTTCAATCTTCCTCTCTGTCTGATAAAAGAAACCATGTTTCTTAAAAAGGCATCCAAAAATGACAAAAGGGATATGACTATATTTACAAAATGAGCTCATCAAATCCCCAACTTCCAAAACCAGTAAGCATTTCCTAGAGACAACATAACTAGAAACAAATGTTAGAGATTGCCCAAAGAGTAGAGTAAACCGCAGAGATGGATCGTTAAGATACTTTACATGACCATTCAATTGCAAGCTCTCGATCTTCTGGCGAGAAGATGAAAGTGTTCCAACCCCTTTCAACAGCAGCTGTCATCACTTGCTTGCTTTCTGTCCATATCCACACTTGTTTCGACTTCCTATCGGCCCTCGGTTGATGTAATGTTTCAGAGCAAGAATTCGAAGAAATTGAACACATTTTAACACAATAATTAAAACCTCGCTGGTTAGCCTTAATCCCTTCTGATTTTGCTGACTTCGTGTCCAAAGATATCAACTTGCAAATGTTCCTACTCACTGTTGACATAGGACAGTTTAAACAGAGCAAAAAAATTTAGAAACTGATACAAATGGTTACATGGATCATCCTGAAATGAAGAGAAGAAACGGAAGTGAAGTGAAAGAACCTGTTTTGGGCTTGTAATACGGTAACTGTTCGAAGGATCCCAGGCATTCGGTCGAACACAGTAGCCTTGCCATGTTGTTCTGTTTCTGGCTCGAAGTTATGGGTGAGTGGTCATGGCTTGATCGTTGAGTTTTGGACTCGAAATATGGGCTTTGATGCTAATTACAGGAGCACAAAAATTGTTCTACAAGTTCAGAAATTTTAGGTAAAAGCTGTAAGTAAACTTTTTAATTTCAAAAAATATTTTGTTATTTTTAATATTTTATTTTTAACAAAATAATGAATTTATTGAGAGCCATAAGAGGCATTGAAAGAGAGATCACATGTGGAGTGTCCAATCGATTTGGAATTATACAACAAAAATTACAAAATCAAACTATTTTTTTAGGGAAAGCTAGAAACATGATAAATTAAAAGATCCATCTTCTCTCCATAGAAAGACCCAGTTTTTCTATCCATTGACGAGCTCCTAGAATTTCTCTAATCCAACGCTGAATTTTGTGTGTTAAAACATATTTTTTAGTTTTCTTTATGTGGAAAAGCCTTTAGTTTCTTTCCATCTAAATCGTATATACTAAGTAATTTAAACTAAGATTAAGACACATTTGATCCTTCCCCAGTTTTAGAAATTATTTGTCAGCCCAAATTAGAATATTATGTCAATCAGTCTCATAATAGGTAAGGTTCATTGTATGTTACATTCTAGCCCAAATGGATGCAAGGTAATTACATTTGAAGAAAAGATGATCAATAGATTAAGCCTTTAAGCATCATAACTTACATAGAAGATCATTAGAACCAATGATCATGTCTTTTTTTTTTCAGCCTTCTCCTTGCAGCCAACCAAATGGTGAAAGAGGCCTTAGGACTCAAGATCCCCTTCCATACAATGATGAACCAAGCGATGGGGGGATTGTGAGGTCTGTAGCTTTAATACAAGAGGAATTAGTAAAGAACCATTATTGTTGAGGATCCAGATATGTTTATCCATTCATGTATTGTTAGACAAGTAGTCAGGATAGTAATTCAAGACCCTATCACCCCCTCTTTCAGAGAAAAGCCAAGAGTTGTGAAAATAACCTTGTTGACCCGAGCATGAAATGGTATTCTATCTAAAAGTGTTGTTAAATCATCCCTCAAATATAAAGGACTTTGGTTGGACCAATGATCAAACAAAAACTAGGTATTCTCCCAATTCCCCACTTGAATTCTGATGAATGGATATACTAATTGCCTCATTTTAAGGATGTGAATTAAGAGCCAAGAGTGCTCTTGTTTTCAGAAATTTGCTGCAAGCTGGAATTCTTTAAGTGGAATTCTTTCATTCATTTGCTCTATATTTATTCTTTATCATTAAATAGTCTCCAAATTCTCTTAGCAACTTGTGTTGTTTGGAGTAACTAAATTGACATCAAACCAGGTTCACCTTCTTGCTTTCTCTAACATAGTTGTTCCCATTTGATCTTAGCACCTTTAGGATTACTATATTTGCCTGACCACAGAAAATTTTTGATGCATTTCTCAATATCCTTGATGATTCTTTTGGGAAGAAACAAATGAAAACTCCAATGTGAATAAAGATTGTTTAAAACTAATAGGATAAGCTAAACTCTACCAGCTTGAGAGAGTGTTTTATTCTACCATGCATTAATCATTTTCTTATATTTCTCCAAAATTAAAAGACAATCTTGATATCTAAGCTTTTTGGATTAAATAAGTGCTCCCAAATACTTTAAAGGTAAGCAATGCACTTCTAAATCAAAGATTTGTTATAAGTTTCCAGTGTTAGAGATGTTTGAGGAGAATTATATGGAGCTCTTCGAAGAGTTAATACAAAGACCAGACAACTTGCAAAAAGTTTTAAGAGAATTGTGCAATAAGAGATGGAGAAATGATCAGCCCCACATAGCGCTAAGAGGTCATCTGCAAAACAAAGATGAGTTAGAAGCAGTTCCTTACATTTATGGTGAAATCTGAAGAGAGGAGCTCTTGAAATATTAATCGTTAAGATTCTATTAAGGATTTCCATACAGATGGCAAATAAGTAAGGAGATAACGGATCTCTTTGCCTAATTCTTATGGAGCCTCTAAATTGTTTAGAAGGAGTACCGTTAATGATAATATTGTAAAAAGGAGTTGAGATACAAGGCTTGATTCATTTAATAAAAGAGATGAGAAAGCCAAACCAAAGCTGATAGTAATGAAATTTAATGTGATCTATCAAAAGTTTTGGAAAAGTCTACTTTAATGGCACTGCTTCTTATAGATCTGCTAGTGTTGTAATTTCTACGCAATTCTTAAGCCAAAAGGATATTACATGATATGTTTCTATCAGATATGAAAGCACCTTGAGAAATATGTATGAATTGTTCAATTTGTTGGTAAGAAGCTTGGAGATCACCTTGTAATCTATATACTATAACATGAAATGGATCTAAATGATCAAGATAATTTACATCAGTCACTTTTGAAGTAAGACATATATAAGTGGCATTAATTTCTCTTAGCAATTTTCTAGTACTTATGAATTCCAGAACTGATACCACAAGGAGGTTGCCAGTTATATTCCAAGTGGTTTGGAAAAAATAAGTACTAAACACATATGATCCAGTACCCTTTCTGGGATTCAGGCTAAAAAAACATTCTTAACCTCCTAATAAGAAAGAGATTGTTATAGTTTCTGTATTGATTCTTGAGTTAGAGAACTGGAGAAACCAATCAGCCTTTCAAGTTCTTGCAGATTGGAAATTCCGGAAGTTCTAGTCTTACTAAGGATATTTTTAAAGTACCTGAAAATCAAATTTTTCATGGAGGCTTTATCTGTCACTAAATAACCCTTTCATCTAACAGAAAAGTAATTTTATTGGAGTTTCTCCTTGCTAGCACCAAGTTATGAAAGAATTTGGAGTTAAAGTCGCTCTCCTTCAGCAAATTAATTCTTACTTTTTGCATAAGCATGGAATTATGATCAAGCAGTGTATTATTATAGATCTCTAATTTCCTTAAATCAGCATTTCTCAAGGTAAGATTGTAAGGCTTGTGATAGCAAGTTTCTTGTGCTTTTCTCAACTCATTTTGGCATCCTGATGATTAAGACAATAAGAACTGAAACGTGTGATCCAATACCACACATTATTAAAAATAAGAACTGAAATGTGTGATCCAACACCAATTTAGAACCTTTCCTCATCTTCCATAGCTTAAAGTTACCTGAAAACTCAAATGCCGCCGTGAGCTTTACTTGGAATTAATGGAAACATAAAGAAGCTAGTCTCCATATCAACTGTTTGATACTGCTTCCATCATTTTATTCATTTCTTTGAGCCAGGATCTCAAAAAGATGGAACAGACTATCATCATAATACACTTTAAGTGCTGATGAGAAAAAAAGGAGCAGGATCTGTCATCCTGTCAAAGTTGGATTCTCAAAGTCGAAAAAATTATGAGCTTGACATGTTTTTAAGTCTTTCCAAGAGTCATAATCTGTGAAGGGAAGCTGGGGTGATTCACAGAATCTGGAAACCCTTGAGTCTCCAAGCACAGAGTGTAAACTAATCCATGCATTTCATACATAACATAAGCGTATAAAACACATACATAGATCAACATATATAAACCGTATATATGTTAAACAGGCAGCGGAAAAACGCAGGAATAATACCTCCAGCCATTGCCGTGAATCACCGTGAAGCTGAATGTGTTTGGAGCGTTTCTATCCTCTTCCAG
>JAOSBM010174002.1:0-10127 GCA_027568955.1 Erythroxylum tenue | reverse complement strand
TTGAGGTAGATTGGTTCGTCTTTATAGTCTTTCAACGCATTTGTTTCTTTTTCTTTCGTCCTTAAGCATTTTGTTTTAATTGATTCCGAGCCTTTCGATTTCTTTGGTTTTCGCGTACGCTTTCGATTCCTTTGCTTTTTGATTCGATTTGATTTTCTTTGGATTTCGCTCACTTGGACTTTAGCTTTGTTTTCTGTCCGTTCATTCGTTTTGTCGTGTGGCTCACTTTCGCTTTATGATTCGTCCTTTCGCTTTCACCCCTTTTTGTTTTTTAAATTTTGATTCCGAGGTTGGGTTCTGGAAACGGGACCCAACAACGTATATGACCCCAATTCCACTTTGACCACGCAATGTCAATATTCAAGGCATATAATAATTCCTATGTCCAATATAAAATGTCAAAAACAAAATAGGATATATATAAAATAAATCCTAACAATCTCCCCCTTTTTTTTTTAACATTTTTTGTCTCAACTTTAGAACAACGCACAACTAGGCAATAGTTGGACATATAAAGGCATATAGAATATTGATGCTTCCCTTTAATTCAATATTCAAGTACATATTCCAAAAGCACAATCTTAATTCAGTCAGCATAAGCTAACTTCGAGCCAAATCCAAGCAGCAGAAAAATACAAGACCAGACGGAGAAGAAAAATAGACTGCTTATCTGTGGTCTCCCCCTTTGAGACAAGAGATGACAAAAAGCAATTAAAGAACGCCTGGAGAACGGAGAACTCGGTGCTTCAATTGACGAATTGCTTCAGTGGTAGCTTGCAAAACACCTTCAAGTCACTCAAACTCAGAGAATAAAGCAGCATTGGGATTGACAGCGGAGGTGCCCGAGGCATCTGAAGGACCCAAGGCAACATATGACAAGTCCACCACCCGTCGTTGCCGAAAAATCCGTGGGGAAATATTCATCAGGGGAACAGTTTCCAAGATACTCGATTCAAGCCTGGGGACCTCATGGGAATACAAAAATTGTGAGATTAAACATGGAAAATATAAGAGAGAGCATAGCCAGCATTGAGTCGATGATATGACTTCCAAGATTGAAGCGGACTCCCGTTCCGATAGCATAGAGAATTTTGGCTTGGGCTAGATAAATTGTCACAACATGAGTACTTGGCATCCAGTTAGTGAAAATTAACTTGAATAGAACAAAGTATTTCTGAGTCAGCATAGATGACCGGAGAGCGGAAGTTGATGGCCAAGCAGTGAGTTTGCCACCAGTTAAAACTGTGGCAATCTGATCAGTTGACATGTACCACTCATCATCATATAGAGAATCATCAGCCACATTGTCAAAGCCCAAAAACACATTCAGCAGAGTAGCTTCAAAATTAATGACCCTTCCCCTCACATAAACAACCCCAAAAGAGACAGCATTCATATTCAGAATATCACTTGTCAAATTTGAATAAAATTCTTTTACCAAGACGGAGTCATAATGTTGAGGAAGTAGGGATGCATGAAGTAGGGAACGTTCGGTAAGTAAAGTATGCAGACTCTGACTTCAAAATTCATCCAGTTTGATAGGTCGATCCATCACGACCCCAGTATCTGACAAGGTATTCCATTTCTGTTCAGTCGCTGAAGTAAAGAACTTGAAAGAGATCGCTTTGTCCACTGGAAATCTGACTGAGGGATGAAATCTGGGTGGTCGAACAGATTTGCTACATTTCATCTTAAAACACCTTCTCGGAGCCGGAGGAGGTACTGGCTGTGGGACGGATTGAGTTGAAGGGGGTACGTCGGATTCTGACGAAGAGTCTTCTATCAAGGCCTCAATCACTCTAGCAACATCATCAAGAGGATCATTTTGATCCTGGACATCTGAAATATCAATAGGTAATGCCGAAGAGGATCCGACTCTTGTAAAGCTTCTACCAAAGCCTGGGAGAGACTGCAAGCGACTGGAGTGTCGTGTAGGGGCTGCTGACTTTTTCTCCGAAACTGGATAAAGAAGCTTTTCTTTGTTTTTACCCATACTGCAATGTTGATTAATCAGAAACAAACAAGGCAAGAATTCCAATATCCAGATACTGACCCAATCAGTACAGATTCCAGCAGGAAGTAAGACTCAAGTTAAAGAGCTCACCACAAATATACAACCCAAAATCAATTAAGCAATCACAGTCAATGAATTTGGAGATGAAAAGTTTTCTTCAACTCAGATGCAACACAGAGGATATTCGAATAGAAGTAACCCACACAATTAAGTAGTAAATCCACCCAAACTCATCAGTCACATACACCACCGAAAATCACACACCCAACTATAACACATGAGAACTAACCACGACTTCAGCTTCAAAGACAACCCAATTAGTTGATAAAAAAGAGAAGAGAATCCAATACCGGATGAGAGGCACCACCGAGGAGCAATAGTGAAAATGAAGATGGAATAGGAAGAGCACCACCGAAAGAGCACGTTGCCCACATCGTGGAGACTAGACAGAAGAGGCTTGTTGGGGGAATGAGGCTTGCGTTGGAGAGACCAGCGTAGAGAGTACTAACCGAAGATGAGAAGATGTGAGGAGCCAATGTTGATTTGAAGAGCAAAGTCTAGGTTGAAGAGTGAAGACGATAGTAGATGGAGGAGAATGGAAACAATTAGGGATTTAAACCCCTTACTAAAAGAAACGTTGCGTTTCTTTTTTTTGAATTTCTTTTTCCTTTTTTTGAAACAAATAAATAATAAAAAGTAGAAACTATTGAGAAAGGACACAAGGTCCCAAGGCTCCTCTAAGTTGTTCGAATCTTACCGCATCAAGAGGTTTTGTGAAGATATCCGCCAACTATTTTTCGGTAGATACATGAGATAGAATGACTGTCTTGCTCTCTAGAGTTCTCGAATAAAGTGATGTTGAAGATCAATATGTTTTGTCCGTGAATGCTGAACAGGATTCTTCAAAATATCGATCGCACTTTTATTGTCACATGAGATTGTTAACTCTTTCTGACCAATCCCATAATCTTCTAACATTTGCTTTATCCAAAGAAGCTGTGAACAACAACTGTCTGCGGTAATGTATTTAGCCTCAGCAGTCGAAAGTGAGATTGAATTATGCTTCTTGCTGAACCAAGAGATCAAATTGTTTCCCAAAAAAAAACAACCCCCTGAAGTACTTTTGCGATCATCTAAGTTTCCAGCCCACTTTGCATCACTGTATCTAGCTAGATAAGATGTTGAGTCCATTGTATACCAAATCCCAAATTTTGATGTTCCACTTACATATCTGAAGATCCTCTTGACGGCTGTCATATGTGTTTCTTTTGGATTTGATTGATAGCGAGCACATACACCAACACTATAGCAGATATCTGGCCTACTAGCAGTCAAGTACAATAAGCTACCAATCATGCTTCGATATAAACTTTCATCAACACTTTTCCCGTTCTCATCTTTGTTCAACTTCATTGAGCTACTCATGGGTGTTCTTGCATGTCTAGCTTTCTCAAGACCAAACTTCTTTATTATGTTGCGAACATATTTTGTTTGCGATATGAAGATTCCATCCTTCATCTGTTTCACTTGCAAGCCCAAAAAGAAGTTTAACTCACCCACCATACTCATTTCAAATTCAGACGTCATTAGCTTAACAAATTCTTTGACCATTTTTGAACGTGTAACGCCAAACACAATATCATCGACATAAATCTGAGCTATCATAAGATCTGATTTACACCTTTTAATAAACAAGGTTTTGTCAACATTACCTCATTTATATCCCTGCTTGATAAGATACTTAGTAAGTCTTTCATACCACGCCCTCTGTGCTTGTTTGAGGCCATAAAGTGCTTTCTTCACTTTATAGACATAATCGGCATGGGCTGAATCAATAAAACCTTTTGGTTGCTCCACAAAGACTTCTTCCTGTATGAATCCATTAAAAAAAAACACTCTTTACGTCCATCTGGTAAAGTTTAAAACCTTTAACAAAAGCTATGCCCAATAGTAATCTGATTGATTCAAGTCGTGCCACAGGTGCAAATGTTTCATCGAAATCTATTCCTTCCACTTGAGAATATCCCTGAGCTACTAACCTTGCTTTGTTTCTAGTAACATTACCCTTTTTGTCTGTTTTATTCCGAAACACCCATTTTGTACCAATTACATTTGTAGCCGGTGGTCTTGGCACTAGTTCCATCACATCATTCCGTACAAATTGAATCAACTCTTCTTGCATAGCTGCTGTCCAGTATTCATTTTGTAGTGCTTCTTTAACATTTCTTGTTTCAAGTGAGGAAGTATAGCATAAGTATCCTGCAAGCTCTCTGTAATTGACCCTTTTTTTCTCTCTCTCTTGTTCTTCTTCTTTCACTCATATCCCCAATAACATTTTCTTCTGGATGATTTCTTCGGATTTGAGATGAAGAGCCTCGGTTCAGATTATCTTCCAGTGACTTGACTGCATCATCATTTGAAGTAATTGAAAACTCTCCAGTTTCTGCAGTTACTTCCTTAATAATAACTAACTGTAAATCACTTTCTGCAGCTGCTCCATCTGCAGTAACTGGATGTAATTCACTTTCTACAATAACCAACTGTAAATCTAGGGTTTTTCTATTTTCAACCACATGATCACTCATCAAGGATGCATCATCTATTACAACATTGATGGATTCTTGCACTTTCTTTGTTCTTTGCTTATACACTCTATAGGCTTTACTATGAGTTGAGTATCCAATAAATACTCCTTCATCACTTTTTCTTTCAAATTTTCCAAGTTGCTTACGGTCTTGAAGAATATAGCACTTGCTTCCGAAGATATGAAAGTAGCTCACATTTGGTTTCTTTCCTCTCTAAAGTTCATATGACATTTTGTTTAGGAAGTTTAGAAGATACACTCTATTGCATATGTAGCAAGCTATGTTCACCGCTTAAGCCCAAAATCTCATAGACATTTTGCTCCCATTCAGCATAGATCTGGCTATTTCTTGGAGTGTTCTATTTTTCCTCTCCGCAACTCCATTTTGTTGTGGAGTTTTGGGTGCTAAAAATTCTTGTGAGATGCCATATTCATTACAAAACTCATTGAAGCTTGCATTTTCAAATTCTCTTCCGTGATCCGATCGAATTCTCAATATGATCAAAATTTTCAGATTCATCACCTTCACACATAGGTTTTTAAAAGCCTTAAACGCATATGATTTTTCTTTCAAAAATGCTACCTAAGTGTATCGTGAATAATCATCAACACAGGTTAAAAAGTATTTCATTGCACCAATACTCTCATGTTGTGTTGGACCCACCAAATCTAAGTGAAACAACTCAAGTAAACGAGATGAGGTAACATATCTAACCCTTTTGTGTAGTACTCTTTGCTATTTTCCCATCTGACATGTACTGCAAATTGAGGTCCCTTCTTTGTTCATTTTAGCTAAACCCCTCTCGGCCTCCAATTTTTTCAACTTACTTGTAAGATCAAAGTTCACGTGTCCAAGCCTTCGATGCCACAAATCAATATTATTTTCATGTGTAGCCGACTTACATGTAGTCATGACTTGCAGCATGTAACAATTGTCAGCCGATCGCTTGCCACTCACGATGCATTCATCTTGTTTAGTAAGTAACCTGCATTCATCACTTGTAAATTTAACTAACAAACTATCATCACATAGTTGGCTTATACTTACCAAATTTGCTTTCAACCCATCGACTGAAGCACATTCTTGAGAGGAGGCAAACCATCCACGCACAATGTTCCTCTACCAATCACGGAAGCTTTCTTTCCATCTCCGAAAGCCACATGACCGTCCATACAAATTTGATAATCGGTCAAGTAGGTCTTTTCCCCCGTCATATGACGTGAACATCCACTATCAAAATACCAACCATGTTGTAATGTTGCCTTCATCGATGTACGAACTACGAGAACTTGTAATTCACTTCTTTTTACCCAAGAATATCTCGACGCTGAGGGTTATTGTTGAAATGTTTGTGGATTGTGCATACTTTTTCGGCCTTGCCTTCTTTCAAGCAACATTTGTAGCAGTTGATAACAACTCGACCTTATATGCCCAACCACCCCACAAAAATGACATGTGGGTATGAATCTTCGACTCTTTTCGGAGCTTCCACCTCTTGGGATGATCTGAATATGTCAAAGTCTCCTTCATTAACTTTCGAAGACTCTCCTTTGTAACCGATGCCTTTGAAATTTCCTTTAGCCTTACCAGTTTCAATCATCTTATTAAGTTTTTCTGTGCTTCCATTCAACATCCTCAATCCCTTCTCAGTACTTATCAATTTCATTCTCGCGTCGCCAAGCTTATCTGAAGTCAATGTCAGCTTCTTTTCTAATTCTTGTATGGTATTTTTCAGGCGAAGATTCTCTTCTTTCAAAATTTCATTCTTTTTATGCATTTTCACCCATTTCTCATACAAAGCCTTGTAATTCTCATATATATCCCTATTTTTATCATCAAGATCACTTCTGTCACTGTCATAGTCTGATATTGAATCCCAAGCTGAACTGATTTCAAATTTTTCAACCTTTCTCCCTGTTTTGTTGTCAATTACTTTCTTCTCAGTTACTGCTAAACAAGTAACTGGGCTTTTGCTATGTAATGCAACCAGTGCAACATTATTTGCTAATTCTTCTTCACTGCCGAAATCACTTTCAGAATCATTTTCACTCCAGGTGGTTGTGAAGGACTTACCTCTTTGTTTCTTCAATGTGTTAGCACATTTAGATTAAATGTGACCAAACCCCTGACATTCATGACACTAAATCCTTCTTGCCTTTTGTTCTCCTTCTTGTGCCTTGACTTGTTGTCTTGGGTTATTACTAGATGAGCTTCCAACATATTGTCTAGAGTCGGGTCTGTCATTCTTCATTCTTTTCAGCCATTTACCGAAATTTCGAGTGAGCAAAATCATGTCTTCATTCTCATCTGACTCATCTTCCGCATTGTTCACATTTTTTCCGGCTTCCACCTGCACTGCTAATCTTTTGCTTCTTTCTTGCTTACCTCTTAAGAGATTCATCTCAAAATTTGTGAGAATGCCGATAACTTTTTCCAATGACAGATTATCAATATCATGAGCCTCCTCTATTGCTGCAATTTTTGGAATAAATCTCGGTGGCAACGAACTCAGCGTTTTCTTGACCAATTTCACATTAGAGTACTTCTTTCCTAATTGATGAGCTTGATTTGCAATGTCTCTCAATTTTTCATGAAAGTCTTAGATAGTCTCATGCTCATCCATCTTCAGCGCTTCAAACCGCACAACTAGAATTTGTAGTTTTGAAGCTATCACAGATTTTGATCCTTCATGAATGGTTTGCAACACATCCCAGGCTTCTTTTGTTGTTTCAAACGCTGAAATCATTGAGAAGCGTCCTTCATCGACAGCACTGAATATCGCGTGCATTGCTTGTGAATTCCCCAGTGCACTTTCTTCTTCTAGTCTAGTCCATTCAGATGGATCTTTTTGAATTGCCTTTCCCTTATCATCAGTAATCATTGGATGATTCCAACCGTGTACTAACGAATGCCAGGCTCTCGTCTCCTGAGCTTGAATGAAGACTTTCATTCGGGATTTCCATGCTGGGTAATTTGAACCATCTAGTAATGGTGGTCTGGTAATTGATGCACCTTCTCTCGTTGCCATGTCTGCGAATCTAGGATCTAAACCAACTTGCTACCAAGTTCTGAATCGGTGACCTTGTGCTTTGATACCAATTGAAATATCTAAGTGATTAATTATTTCGTAGATTATTTTAAAAAATATTCTTTGCATAAACAAAGAAAAAACTCACAGATGCAAAATAATAAAGACACCGAAGTTTGGTAACGCAGTTCGGCACACTTTGCCTACGTTTGCGGGGCCCTCACCCAGATTAATCACTTTCACTGTAGTTCACCAAAAATTCCACAAGATTGATCTAACCCCGTACCACTCAATCTATGTAACTATCCACAACCTAACTACCAGTGAAAGATTTTCACGCCGATAACACGACCAACTCGTGTTAACCTCGTCAGAGGATTTGCCTAACTATTTCTACTCAAAAGCAAAAACAAATAAATCAAGGAATAACAACTTCCCAGATCTGAAATTGTTCTCCAATATAATCAAGTTGCTACACCAATAAGTCACGCATCCATCAACAATAATTCTCCTTTATGCCTCAACCAACAACCAAACTCAAGGACCCAGAGAATCAACAACTCCACATTACGCGTGAACTCCTTATCAGAAATAATTGAGAGGGAAAAAAGACTGCTCAAAAACACCTACGCAATCAGCCCAACAGAATAGCCAAAAACAGAGCAGCAACCACTCTCACACACAAATTCGTTATATAGCTGAAGTGAAAAAAAAAACTTGTGCACAGCCAACCACCTTTACTTTTTGGACACGTCACCCTACAACATCAGTAACACACACATGAAGTGAATCACACGCTAATACAAGACTTAATAAACGATATACAAATGCACAAGAATGGGGGGGGGGGTTGAATTGTGTATTCTTTTTCGTTGATCCCCTTGTTAACAATTTCGTTAAAAGAAACTTGTTTTTTTTCAAAAACCACTTAAGATCAATGTTGTTAAATATTTTCGAAATTCTCGTATGAAAACGGTAAGTTCGAAAATTCCAAGTTAAGAGAGAGTTGAGAGAATGTTGACATAGCAGATTTATCTTGGTTCACCCCAAACCGTGGGCTACGTCTAGTCCTCAGAGATCTTTCTGAGATTTCACTATCTCACAAAACATTACAAGTATTCTTTGATTCCGAGCCTCTTCAGGTCTCTTACAATAAGTATTCTTTCACTCTTAGCTTCTTCAGGCTATCTGCTCTTCTTTCAACTGAAAGGTATTTTGAGCTTTGTTACAGATAAGGATAGCTCTAAGTTTTTTGCACAATAATATTTCTCAAATCACTTAAGATTTTTCAAAAATGCTAATCTTCTGCAGTCTTCGACTTCAACTTGTATTTATAGCCTTCGTCTTCAACTGCTTCTTAATAACTGCTTCTTTCTTCTTGTTTCTTGATCTTTCAAGAATCAATTATTCAGTTGAGTTCTGTAACTAACTCAAGCTGATTAGTAATCTGACATGGTATCTGATCTTCCGTCTGATTTCTTTTGTCTGATGTTTTTCCTTGCGCTTCCGTCTTATTTTCTTCCGTTTGATTTCTTAGTTTGCGCGTCTGTCTCGTTTTTACTTTTGCACCTTGCGTCTCAATTTTGTTTTTGCACCTTGCATCTCACTTTCTTTCGTCTCATTTTTGGTTTGCGCTTTCCGTCTGTCTTTTGTTTCTGCACTTTCCGTCTATCTTTTGTTTTTGAGCTTTCGTCTGCTTTTCTATCGTCTATCTTTAGTCTGATTTTTCATCGTCTGACTTTTAGCTTCGCTCCTTCGTCTGATTTTATTCTGCTTCCTTCTTACTTGCTTCTTTCATTATTATTTGTTCTTCATCAAAATTATTTACATAAAGTCATTTTGACTTAACAATCTCCCCCTTTTTGATGATAACAAATAATCATATTAGTAAGAACGAAAATCATATATAGATTATAGGCACTAAGAAAAACAGAGCAAAGAACAATCTTCCTTTTGTTCTCTTCTTGTTCTTCATTCATTTCAAATCTTCCTTTCTTCTCTTCCTGTTCTTCATTCATTTCTTTTTAGCTTCCTCCCCCTATCTCTTATGAATTTCTTCTTTTTTCTTTCTCCCCCTATTTGTTATTGATCAAAAATGGATTACGATCGCAGATGCTTTAATATCTCTGACATCATGTCCTTCATTTCCTTTACTTCTTTGCCGAGTGACTTGAGGTCTTGTCGTATTTGAACTATTTCCTCTCGTATGTCACTTAATGAAGTAGGTCGATCATCATCCTTCTGTTGTTCTTCTTCAAGAGAAATTGTGGTGCTATAAGAATCTGAAGACAGAATAAATGCTTCACTTATAACAAGGGCAGAAGGTTGAACAGACAGGTTTGGCTCTGGAAGATTTAGATCATCAGGGATAGGTAGTCGCGGGACTTGTCTTCCAAGCAAGTGTAGAACTTCTCCAATTGAAGATAGTACATAGTGGCCTAATGCGCATAATCAGCTGCACAAGGGTCTCGGTTGCGTAACTAATATCTCCAATCCTCAC
>JAOSBM010173987.1:0-10128 GCA_027568955.1 Erythroxylum tenue | reverse complement strand
GCTAAACTAATCATACCATCATAATCTCTAACCAAGAGTTTTACAATAATATAATCAGATTTCAGACAACAAGTGACTACTCCCCTTTGAAGCCCTCGGTGAACTCAAGCCATTGCTACATCTTCAAGAGGTCCAGAAACCTAGCCACGCATAATTCCGGCGATGTCCATCACTGCTGTTGGAACTCCGGTGCTAAACATGACTCCAGCGACTGACGGAACGGTGATGTGGAGTCGAAGATGATCGATGATGTAGGCGAAGATGTGGGATCGTCACTGGCGGCTACTGAATGTAAGGCTAGTGTATGTGAGGTGTGTCCGGTGGTAGAGAAGATGATGAAACCGATGGATGATGGCGGTGGTGTGGTTGTGTAGTGTTCTGTGTTGTTGACTGCATAACTGGAAGCTCTCCCATAATGACCTAATTCAGAAAATTAATAGATGAATGATGCGGGCCGGGTCAGAACAGTGAGGGAAAATTACAATTTTTCGTCGGAGCCCCGTCTGTACGTCGCGACGTGTGAATTAAAATTCGTCGCGACGTGCAAAATTCGCTTGCTCGTAGCGACGTATCTGATGGTGCTCGTCGTGACGTGTAGTCGTCTGTCGGCGTCGTGACGTGTAAGGAGGAACTCACGACCTGTTGACTCTTTCAGATTGTTTGACTCCTTTTATTCCTACAATTAAATAACAATTTGCAGCATCAATTGTCTTTGGAAAAAGTACAATGCAATTAACATCAATTTGTAACAATTTTACCAACAAATTGCAACTCGTGTGAGCTCGATATGAGGAACTAATTTAAGCACAAAATTTAGCAATTAGGAGTCAAATATACTTCAACAATCATGAAAATGCAGCTAATTGATAATATAAACTTGGGCTCAATCAGTTATATATCAGAATGACCTCCGGGCGTCCCGGTGTGTACCCTGTAGTAAGGGGGCGCTACAGGGAATCAATAAAGGAGAACCATTAGGGAAGCAACTACCTCTGATGTTAATTATGATCCATTTACTACTTTTATCCTAATTTTGACGTGAATTTTGAAGTTAAAGGATTGCTAATTAACTCTCTTCCTAAATTTCTTTGCTTGAAAGGAGAAGATCCTTACATGCATTTGCAATCTTTGTCCATTATCTGTCAGAGTGTGAAACCGGTGGGAGCTTCACTTGATCAAGTACTATGGAAGGTTTTTCACCTGTCATTGGAAGGAAAAGCAAGTGTTGAGCCGCGATTCCGGAGCCCAACATTCGGAGTTATAAAACATGAGCATAAAACTCTGTAGGGTTCTTTCCATGAACCCTCAATAGCCATCATCCCACAATGGTGACATGCCCTCAATCATATTGCACTTGCCTTGGGACAATTAGCATAACTTTCACTAGAGATGTCAGATTTAGATCATTCTTATACGATTTGAAAAAAGATTCATAGCTCTATTATTTTCAAGAAGACCTTGAAGGTAGATTCTATCATTTAGAAGGTCAAAATTGGACTAGACAAATAGTGCACAGAAGAACTTTCGGTTAAAATAAGAAGAAGCAGAAAGTCTACTATAGAAGATATGACGTCATCACCAGACGATATGACGTTATCACAGACGATATGTCTTCATAGACAATATGATGTCATCGCAGATGATATGACATCATCACCAGAGGATATGTCGTCATCACAGATGATATGACATCATCACAGACTACTATCTATACCCCTGAGCATCTCCAATTATAAGAACTATAACGTTTGACTCAAATGTTCAAAAATTTCATACTATATACCGTTGGAAAGATAAAAGAAAGACCTACAACTTTCTAGAAGACAACTTTGCCTAAATCAGCCTAGATCAACTTAGATTTTTCCTTATGTAAACTGGAAAATGCACTGGACAAAATTTGAAAATCATGAGAAAAAATGCAATCATACTCTATTAACATCAAAAGATGATAGTTTTACAAAGCTTTAGTGGGCATTTCAAGCCACAAATACATTAATATCTCAAAATCCCAAAATACAGAAGATACATGAAAAATGAGTTACTTAAAATGCAATTAAAGCCTTGTTTTACAAGATTTGCTTCAAATACAAAATAAACAAAGATCGGAGTGATGCCTTGACCCTTGACTACTCGATATCTTGCTCATCTCCTGGATATAGGGAGGAGAATGGGGGTGAGCGTAAGCCCGTGCGTAACAATTTTATAATCGGTAATAAGCAAAGTCATTTATAAACTCACTTCCATCACAAAAATTCACCTTTATGCAAACTATGTATGCATTACTCTTGTCAACTTATCATGAGCACTTAAGCATATCAAAATGGTTCAGGTGGATCCAAAAATAGAATGTACTACACATTTCCACATAATGGTCTTTCATAGCCCTAAACTTATGGGAGTCCATGAAGGAGCTCCATGCCATTAGTGAGCAGGCGGGACAAACCTTTTGTCAAAGTGCACTTGACTTAACTTAGGGGACCACCACAAACCCACATAACATGTATTTCATAACTTGAAAAACATATTGCCCAAAAAAGGCACATTTCAGAAACTTGAATTCTTAAGCTTGATACCTTTTTAACATCATTTTCATAAATCAAACAAAATTTATATACACAATATGCAGCACATTTTCAAAGCATTCAAAGAACAATAAATGCACATTTTAGAAGTAGTTGAAACTCATTTATTTCCATTTCTTGAAAGAGACATTTATGGCTCATTTCTTAATTATAAAAACGTAACCCACCTTGAATTTCTTGCTTAAATGTTGCTCAAATGTGCCTCTCCTCTTGCTCCTCTTATCTTTCTTGATTCCCTTTTCATGGAAAAAAATCCCAAGTTCAAATGGGTTGCAAAACAAATTGAAGATCCACAAAGTACCTTTACCAAAATTGATCCTAGATTACCTAAACTCATGCATTTCCTAAGCTTCATGAACCAAAGCCCTTCCAAAATCCATAGCATTAGAATGTTCTTACCTTAAACCTTTACCAATTGAAGAGATGTTTGGTTCCAAAGAAAGCTCTTATCTTCCTCTACCTTTTTCCCTTCTTGCACAACCTCAAAATCTCTCTAGAAAGCTTATAAAAAATGAAACCCTAGCTCAACTCTCTTCTTTCCTCTCAAACACCAAAATCTCTTTTCTTTCTCTCTTTGATTTGTTATTTCACTTCCTTCTTTTCGATTTTCGTTTTCCCCCTCTTTAGGAAGAAAACAACACTTCTTTCTTCCCATTTTACCCTTAATGAAAACTAAAAGTCCACTTTACCCTTCCTTTATACCTTATATCCCATTTTACCTTGAGTGATCTTTCAAAAATACCCCTTATGCAATCTTACCACCTTAACACTTTAATTCAATTAACCTATGTCGCAAAATCTTACTCACATTAAGATAATAATTAATCCTAAAAATTTATCCCTCAAACCTCAACATTAATTTAAATATTGCCTAATAATAAAAAAAATTCGAGGGCCAACGGCAAGGGAGTGGTACATGAGCCTCTTTAGGAATATGGCGAATGCCTACCATAGTTGGGCCAATCTGAGGAAGGCATTCTTGAAGAAGTACTTTCCAGCCTCTATAACTTCATTGATGAGGAAGGAGATCTACTCGACACGTCAGGATTATGATGAGTCTCTCTACGACTATTGGAACCGCTTCCAAGACTTGTTATCCAGATGCCCCCATCACCAGATACCTGACGAGCAGCTAGTGCAGTATTTTTATGTTGGGCTAAAAAGTCAAGATAAAGGTATGATGGATGCGGCATCAGGAGGTTCCTTGATTGATTTTACAGCTTCGGAGGCATAGGATTTGATCAAGAAGATGGCCTTGGATCATCAACAGTATAGTGTTAAGGATACCATAGGTATGCATGAGTTAGGAGTTTCAATAGCCCAATCCAAAAGAATGGAGAGTTTGGAGTCTAAAGTTGACTCTTTGGAGAGTAGAGTAACTTCACAGTTATCCTTCATCGCTGCCAAACTGAAGAACATGAATGTGCATCACCCGACATCTTCTATGGATCTTACTGCACCCAGTTGTGATACTTGTGGGTCAGTAATGCACATATCTAATGTTTGCCTCGGTCGGTATGAAGAGGTGTCTATAGTATATCGGGGTCGGACCAATCAGAAATGGGACCCCTATTCTAACACTTCGAAGGATGGAAGGCAAATCCTAGGTTCAGTTGGAGGAATGAAGAAGGAAGGGGTCCAAACAAATTTCAACAAGGAGGAGGAACTGATACTTCCACAAATCAGTTCCAAAACCAACAGCAAGCCCTGACTGTCCCACCAAAGGAGGACACTAACCAGCTGCTCCACAATATGATGGCATTGATGAAGGAGGAAAGAAATTCTAACAACATCCATTTCAATGCCATAACTTCTCTAATTCAGCAAGACTCTTCAAAGAATGTTGCTCGGTTCAACACTCTGGAAAAAAGAATGGAGCAATGGGAGACAAAAGCTAAAAATATCAACTCTTATATCACTCAATTTTCCAACAATATGAGTGAGAACCAAGCAAAAAGCAGTGGAACCATCCCCTCTAATACTGTTATGAACCCCAAGAGTTTGAATGCCATAACCCTTCGAAGCGGGAAACAAATGAGGTTCAGTAATGAAGATGAGGGAGAAGATGAAGAGAGATTGAGAGTGGAGAATTGCCTTCAACAAATGAAAGAGTCAAGAAGTCAGAAAGTTCCAAGGAGAGAACACTTTTGACTGAAAGGGAGTCAAAGCAATTGAAGAGCAAGAAAGAGAATTCTGAGAGCCACTAGGAATCAAGCAAACAAGGCACCCAGGAAATAACCGATAAGGAGGCAAGTATAAAAGACCTTCCTTTTCTGAATTCATATTTGCTTAGCAAAAGGATGACTGATTGTAAACATGAAAAAGATGTCATTGACTTATTTGGCAAAGTAAAAGTCAACATCCCTTTGCTTGATTTAGTGAAAAGGGTTCTGGCCTATGCTAAATATCTTAAGGACTTATACACAAATAAAAGAAAGTTTAGGCCTAATAAGAGAGTACAAGTAAACTTAAACGTGTCCGCACTCTTCAAACCCCAAATACCCATTAAATGCCAAGACCCTGGATCTTTCACCATTTCGTGCACAATAGGCAAAGCTACCATAAGAGGAGCCTTATTAGATCTAAGGGCAGCTATCAATGTGATGCCTAAGTCTGTCCATACGTCATTAGGAGTTAAGAGTCTTAAGCCTACATCTGTATTGTTGTAATTGGCTGATCGGTCTCTTAAGCATCCAATGGGCATCATAGAGGACATCTTGGTCCAGGTCAAGGGTTTGGTTTTTCTAGCTGATTTTTATGTACTTGACATGGCTTCTGAAGTTGTGCAGGACACTACCTTGATTCTCGATAGACCCTTCTTAAAAACTGTTAGTACTATGATTAGCATGAAAGAAGGTACAATAACTATAGAGGTAGGAGATCAACAAGTGAGTTTTAACATGTATGAAGCTATGAAACATCCCCATGAGGATTATGCACTTTTAGGAGTTAACATGCTTGATGTTGTTATTGACGATGCATGCTCTGAGTTTGAACTTCAACATGTTTACTCTAACTTTGCTATGAACCTATTGAATGCCTTGATGGTAACTGATGATATTTTGGAATAAGGGTTTTCCGCTAATGTTTCAGGAGAACCAAGAAATGTGGACGATAACACCAACGTGGCAAGTAGTCGAGTTGCATTACAACAGTATAGCTATCTGCCAAACATTTACAGGAGACACAGGATCCTCCGTAGTCATCAGGTCATTTCTCCTCCTTCACTTACTACTTACTTTTGCTCTAGGATTGAATATGACATTATGGATGCATTAGTATGTTGAATAAGTGTGGGGGAGAAACCATTTCAGTAGGACCTA
The DNA here is from genome assembly GCA_027568955.1 of Erythroxylum tenue. Lineage (NCBI taxonomy): Eukaryota > Viridiplantae > Streptophyta > Magnoliopsida > Malpighiales > Erythroxylaceae > Erythroxylum > Erythroxylum tenue. Next base: position 4,223 of record JAOSBM010173987.1, on the reverse strand, counting down.
GGTTTAGTTTTCAATTTTGTAGTTTCAATTCAATAATTCCTCTCCCTTTTTGTGTTCGCTGTGTTTTTGGCTTGATACATACTACATCTTCCATGTTTGTGGAAATTGATGTGAATGAATGAATTGCACCTTGTTTTCTGATGCCTAAAGACCTTGTATATGAATTCTAAAGTGAGCTGAGTATCCACTTGAGTATTTTTTAGTAAAATTTTTCATTTCTGTCTTGTTTATTTTTCTTTCAGGTAACTTTCACCGCAGCGTGAAGCCTTTATCGCTGTGGCGAACTTACCTTCTTTTTCCTCTTATTACTCTCGGGTAAATTTCGCCGGAACGTGGTTGATATGTTCTTAATTGTTGATATTTTTAATTATTTACACTTAGCGATTAATGATACAAAAATGCTTAAGATACTCACTTTAATTCATATATTATTTTAGGTAAAATTTAGAAGCAAAGAAATTTAAGTGATTCGGAAGCATTAAAGTTGGGTCATTTTTTCAAAGATTTATTTTTGCTTGTCTTCATGGAGCAAGAAGAAAAAAAAAGAAAGAAGAAAAATCAAAATAGGAGAAATTAAAGGTGCTTGCTATAAAATTAAAATTTAAAAAAAGAAGTTTGTGGCTACGTGCATGCGTTTCATGCATGCATTAATGCTGCATGAAACACAGCGTTACGCAGGCGATTAAAGAGGAGCATTTAAATTGTCACATGAAGAGAGGCAGTAGGCAAGAGGGGAACAACGCATATACTTTGGCGTTTCAACGCTACAGGGGCGAAGACACAGCAAATAATCACTCAACAGGCGTGACCTAGGGGGAATAGCACGACAAAGGCAATAAAATGAGAGAAAAATTAAATGGGCAGCAGGATCAAAACGGTAGCGCACAACGAGGGAAGCAATAAATTAGAAGCTGAAGGCAGCAGGCAGGGCTTTAAGGGAGTAAATTAAATGGTCTAATCATAAAAATAGTACAGAGGAATGCGCTGCGTCAACTACAGAGAAAGAAATAAAACAGGAGACGCACATAGAGAGGAGGAAAAAAAATAAATCACTAGATAGGAAGCTTCATGCGGAACAGGCGCAGACGCTAGGGCGATGGCTTGACGGCTGGCAACTGCTAGACGTGGGCGTGAGCTGAAGCCTGGAGCTATTATGGCTGGAGCTGCTTGTTGGCGCTAGACGCAGGTGTGAAGGGACTGGCAGCGTGGAAGCATAGGAGCGCAGGAGAGGCATGAGCAGTGAATGGTAAACTCCAACATTAAATTGTCTTGTCAATGAACAGTGTACAGTGAGAGGGTAGCCTAAAAGAAGCACCAAAGGGGTATTTGGTTTTGGAAAATACCCATGAAGGGCTAGGCATCCTGATGCCGGTTCGGAGGTAATATTGACGCCGATGGCCTGGGTTAAGTATTTTTATTATTATTTTGTTGTATCTTTCTCTCATTAGAAATTGATTGTGTTATCCTATGTTAATTAATTTGGGTATTGCGTATGGATAATCGGATTTTCGTTATTATTCGATTATTTGTGTATGCACCCATTGGGTATTGTTAATTGATAATTTTAATGCGTTCATTGAATTGTTAATTTCAAACCCATTGCTATAATTTTGATATAATACGTAATTGCTATATTTAAATTCCTGTGTAAGTATGAATGATTCGTAATCATTAGGGATAACATGACCTAGGTTAAATGGCACATCGTATATGGTTGTTGCCTTGATTAATTGGTTTTTCTAATTCATAATGCTACCGCCTAATTAAATCTAGAGATCGTATCCTAGGTTATTCGGTGGTTAGGTTTAATTAATGATTGTATCTTGATTAAACAAAACCTAAGGGAAAACTCAGGTTAATTTTTAAACCATGATTAATTTTTAACACATTTATCATTTTTGCATGTTTTCTTTATTTTTTTATTAGTTAGTTTTATTTTCTTTTCTTTTTTAAAAATCCAAACCCCCACCTTTTTTAAACACCGATTAATTTCATTTCATAAACTTTACTCACACTCTCTGTGGTATCGACCTAGACTCACCACTGCTATAGTAGTAGTCTAGTTATTTTATTTTGACTAGCGTTACGATGCGCGATCAAATTTTGATGCTGTTTCCAAAGAGTGCAGTGTTTTAGTTTTTGTTTGTGATTTAATTGGTGTTTTGTATATATTTGTTAGTGATTGATTTCTTTTATGTTATTTTGTGATCTTTTCATTTTTTGTTTCGGGTAAAAAAATTGATATGGACGGAAGTAATTTCTTTTATAATTCATACTCTCAATCCTATAATAATGTTTGGACTAATCTACCTAACTTTTTTTATGGATGGGATAATCAGCGGAATTACTTCCATGATAGTTTGCAGGACACACAACAATTCTCTTACAGACCAGAAGCTTCCTATCACAACTCCGGTCCATCTCTAGAAGAGTTGATGTTGCAATTACAGGAGAATACTTTACAATTCTAGAAGGATGGAGGGAAATTTCCAGAAAACACTTGGTCCAAGATTCGGAGAGCCAACTTGGTTCAGGTGCATCTTTAGAAGAAATTGTTAACAAACTTGTTACTAACACTTTGCAATTTCAACAGGATATGCAGCAGGAAATGCAAGAATTCCGACAAGAGACAAAAGCACACCAACAAAGGATGGAAAACCTAATGGGTCATATGGCAATAAGCCTTGATCACCTAGAATCACAACGAGAAGAGGCGCAACCGTATCAACCGGAGGTGTATCGAATTGAAGTCTGTGCGAAAAATTTGCAAAGTGATGAGGATCTTGAGAATTTTGAGGTCAACCCTCAACGAATTGATTGTGTCGAAGAAGTTAAGAAGGAGATAGAATCCGCAAAAGACATATCTTTTAGCTCGGAGGTAAGTACTGAGTCCATAATTATTTTTTAGACTAACTCTTTACCTTTACATAATATATTGGATGAGTTCAATGATAAGGAAAAGGGTGAAGAGACTTTTGAAATATTTCCGGAGTGTATGGACTCGGTCGGGATTGAGAAGTTGAGGATAAGGATGATGCTAAAGAAGGATAATGATCAACTAAGGCCCTATCCGAAACTACCTCACGTGGAGGAGCTGCATGTGACACCCGAAGATCATAATTTTGTCACGTGAGGAGAAGAAGGAGTCGAGCCAGCGACCCTAAACAAAGGCGCTTCTTGGGAGGCAACTCAAGGGAAGTAAATTTCTTTTCCTTTACATTTCCGCAATACTTTTCATATGCATGTGTGTTTTTGAATTTGTTTGTTTTACTTGTTTTTAAGTTTTAAGTCGAAATGAGAGAAAGAATAAAACAAATGAAACAAACATTTTCTCATTTTCTATTGCTTCGAGGATTATATAATCATGATTAGAGTGTGTTTTGACTAGAGAATTTCATAGAGACTTTAACATGTACTTTTTCTCTTGTGATTGGTCGATATGCATTATCTTTGGAAGAGTATTGAATAATGATAGACATGTTAAGTCAAAATGACTTTACGAATTAAATAGATTTTGATGATGAACAAACAAAACAGACGCAGACTAAAAAGAGAAAAGCGGACGCAGACTAAAAGGAGAAAAATAGACACAGATAAAAAGCAGACGCAGACGCAAGCAGACATAAGCATAAATGAAGAAAAAGCAGACGAAAGCGTATACATAGAGAAAAAGCAGACGGAAGCTTAAGTGCAAAAATAGACGCAAACCATGCAAAGGAAAAACAGACGCAGTCGAGAAAAAGCAGACGCAAGTTTATACAAAGGAGAAGTAGACGAAGCAGAAAAACAGACGAAGAGGAAAAATAGACGGAAGCTGAGTACGAAAACAGACGATACGAAAAGTAGACGAAAGAAGTCAGAAGTATCAGACTGTGGAAGTTTCGAAGCGTAACTGCCTAACCGTTTCTTTCAAGAATCAAGAAGCAGTTATTCAAGAAGCAGTTGGAGACTCAACTATAAACAGAGAGTCGAAGTCGAAGACAAAGACTACTGAAAAATTTTCAAGTGATATTACGAAAAATTCTAGCGAGATTATTAAGCAAATATTGTACGAGCTTATCCTGTTGTAAAAAGCTCAAGAAACAGTTTTATTCTGAAAGTAATACAGATAGCCTGAGGAGGCTAAGAGTAAAAGAGTACCTACTATGAAGAGACCTGAAGAGGCTCGTTGAAAGAATACTTGTACACGGTTTTGAGATAGTGAAATCTCAGAAGGTTTTCTG
>JAOSBM010173956.1:0-10130 GCA_027568955.1 Erythroxylum tenue | reverse complement strand
AGTTTTTTGGTTTGGCTTATGATATAATCTGTATATGTCTTTCATCGTTTAATAAAAGTATTTGTTATCATCAAAAAACGGGAGATTGTTAATTCAAAACGACTTTACGATAAATAATTTTGATGAATAACAAAAAGCAGACGAATGAAAAACAAAACGGAAGCCAAGAACGAATGAAAACCAGACGGAAGCCAAGAACGAAGAAAAACAGACGGAAGCCAAGAATGAGAAAAACAGACGGAAGCTGAAAAGCAGACGAATGAAAAACAGACGGAAGCCAAGAACGAAGAATAATAGACGGAAGCTGAAAAGCAGATGAAGAAATACAAATGAAAGCTTACATAAAAAGCAGACAAAGAAATACAGACGAAAGCCTACATGGAAAGCAGACGCAAGGCATAAAAGAGGAAAGCAGACGCAAGGCGTAAAAGAAGAAAGCAGAAAACTCTTAAAATCACCCACCTCTTATTTGTTGATGACCTTATGTTGTTATGCCATGATGATATGCTTTCTATAAAATCCTTGCTATACTGTATGAGTACCTTCTCTCAGTTATCTGGATTGGACATGAACCCCTCTAAGAGTCAGTTTTTCTTATCCCCTGACTCGATTAATTTGACTAACCAAATGGAAATGATGTCGGGTCTTAAGAAGGGAAATCTCCCCATTAAGTATTGGGGGGGGGGGGGTTCCCCTTATTACTGGGAGGTTGTCCAGAAGGACTGTAGTTCCCTTCTGGAGAAGATTGATAATAGGATCAACAAGTGGACTAATAAATCCCTGTCCTATGCTGGGAGGCTTTAGTTGATCATTTTAGTGCTCTCATCTTTTCAAGTTTATTGGTCAATAATTTTCATTTTACCTTCTTCCATCATAAAGGAGATAGGGGCAAAACTTAGGAATTTTCTCTTGGCAAGGAAGGGGAACTCAAAATCCTATGCAAAGGTTAAATGGTCTGACATTTGTAGATCCAAGAAGGAAGGGGGATTAGGGATTAAACACTTACCAACATGGAATAATATGCTGCTAGGCAATAGAATCTGGATTCTGTTCAATGACAATGAAGCTTTGTGGGTAAAGTGGGTACATTCCATAATTTTGAGGAGAAGGAACTTCTGGAATGCTCAGCCAAACAATAATAGTTTATGGAGTTGGAGGAAAATTTTATCAGTGAGGGACAAAATAGGGAACCAATTTAGAAATAGGATTGGAAATGGTGTCTCAACTTACTTTTGGCAAGATCCTTGGCATCTGAGAGGAATTCTACAACATTTTTCCACTCCAAGGGTCATCAATGGCTCAGATCTAAGAATGACAACAAAAGTGTCAGAAGTGATCAGAAATAACATGTGGTGTTGGCAAGAAGTCACAGTAGAAACTTTAGGAAATCTAGGGTCCCTACATTACCATCCGAATAGCTCTCAACCGAATAGTTTGAAATGGTTAGCTGGGCCAGCTAATCAATATTCTTATACCAATACTTCAACCTACACTTTTTAAGACCCTTAATTCAAATAGTCCCCTGGCATACTCTACTTTGGTTCAAAAAGAACAACCCTAGGTGCTCTCTTAACCTATGGTTGGCTTTTTGTAGAAAGTTACAAACTAGAGACAGACTCCTCTACCTCCATTCTTTTTGCTTCAAGGATAATGAAACAATCAACCATTTATTCTTTGACTGCCCATTCTCAAGAACAGTGTGGGTTCACTGCCTCACTCATTTCCAGCTCAACATTTCACATAAGATCAACCTCCAGTCCATGCCCAATTGGTTGAATCAAACCCAAAATTTCAGAACCTGTGGCCCCAATCTTTTTCCAATTATCCTTTCAACTGCAGTCTATAATCTTTGGGAAGAAAGAAATGCCCGAACCTTCAAATTTGAAGTCTTGGAGGTGGGAAGCTTGAACTCCAGAGTGATCACCCAAGTTATGGAGCAGCTCAGTGCAAACACCGAGGGAAGGTAATGGTAGGAGTTACTTTGGTAGCTAACATTAAATATGCATTTTTTGTTTCAGGTCATCAACAGGAAATATCTCCAAATTTAGGCTGATGAAGTCCAAAAGAAGGCAAGCCATTCCAAGTTAATTCAGAAAACAGTTAGAGATCTTCAGCATACTATAGAAAATCAAAGCAGTAGAAACCAAGACGATCAGTATGCAGCATATCAGAACGTACACCCTTTGGAAGGAGATCAGATTAACTTGCATATGAAGCAGCAAAAAAGGAGAAGGTATTACAGAGAAGGATGGGAGAGTCATCAAGGGTTGCTGAGCAAAAAGATGAAACATCTGCTAGGGTGTTCAATGACTTATAAGTAGAATGGATAACAGAGAAGTGGGGTTCAAACAAGAGATTTCAGGAACTGGAAAAGAGACGCTCAAAGAGTGCAGTAAACCAAAAGGTAAGTTTCGGAAAGAATGGGACAATGAAAGAATGGTTGCACGGATCAGGAAGAAAGGCAGAATATTCAGCAAGCAGTAAATGAAGTTCACGCAATGGGAAAAAGCTGTTGTTGTTAATATTGTAATCTAGCCAGAGATATTGGTAGGCTTGGAAAGAGTTGTTACAACATTCAGGTGTTATCATGACCGTTTAGGGTGGGTCGATTACCATTGGGATTCGTATAAGATTGGATTTTACATAATCTCTACCTATGTACATAAACCCTTATTTTCATGATTTATTATATATCTGATTTATCAAAAAAATATTATAACCCCAAAATAAATATTCAAGTTGAGTAAATAGTTAAATACATAATAAATTATGCATTTGATTGTAATACAAGAAGATTTGCAATATGTTCCCTCGTATCATTCATCTCGTTATTTTGTGGCTCGTCTAAATGATTTTTTTTCAAAGTCTTCATTTTCATTGATTTCTTCATTTGTAGGAAGTAATTCATCATCTTCATCATAGGGAGAAAACTCTTAATCCTTTTGAGCATTTAACCTTCTAAAATTATGAATGACCATTGAAGCAATTACAATTTTAACTTGCTTTAGAAAGGAAAACTAGGTATTTGACGTAAAATTTTCCACCTATTTTTCCAAACACCAATTGTTCATTCGATTTTGCATCTTAAAGAAGAATGTGCATGATTGAATATTTCTTTCTTCCCTCTTGGAAGACTAGTATGTTGAAAATCAAGAAGATGATACCTCTCACCTTTGTATGGTCCTAAATAACCTTGCATGTAAGGATATCCTGCATCTACCAAATAATATTTTCCAACATTCCAAATTAAAAAAATAAATAAAGAAGTACTGAATTATTAAGAATAAATAAAAAGAATATATAAAGTTATCCGTCACAAACCTCTAGGTGGATGAGGGAAGTGTAATCTATTATTACGCAAAGCCTTCATAAAAATTCGAGCATCATACGTTGTGCCTTCCCAACCAGCCCAAGCAAAAGTAACGCACATATCAAAATCACATACAACCATTACATTTTGTGTAAGAATTCCTTTTTTCCCAATATATTTAAATTGATTGGACCATGGAACTACAGCTGGTATATGTATTCCATCAATTGCTCCGATGCAATCTTTAAAATAAGGCCAATACCTTCTATCATCTTTAATTTTGCTTGGAATTTCTTTAAAAGTTAGATCTTTTGGTTTTATGAAATCAATTGACATACGTGAAACAACCTCTAATACTATTTCAAACCATCTAGAAATTGTTTCACCAGAATGTTGAAATCTTTCTTGAACCATTCTATTGCAAAGTCCATGACCTAAAGTGATAAAAAACATAGCTACAGCCTCTTCTATTGTTACTTCTGTACCTTTCTTTAATCCATATGACTCATTTAACAATTTACATAATTTGATAAAAACATCCTTTTCTATTCTAAATTGTTGATGACATCTATCTCTATGACCATTAAGCATCTCCATTACAAACATCCATCCAGCGTGAGGGGATGTTCTATATGGTTTTTAATATAATATTTAATATAATGGTCTATGGTTAGTGCTACTCCAATTTGAACCATACGCAAAATTTCTTCTTTAATCTCTTCATTATATTCGTGATCATTGTCATAATCATTATCAGAAGATGACACCTGTATCAAAATATAAAAAAAAGCTTATTGTATGACAAGGTAATATATCAATAATCATAACACAATAATAATAAAGTTCAATTTAATTCATTACAACAAAATTAACCAAATAGAAATCCAATGCAACACATTACAAGTAGCGAATTCCAATACAACACATTACAAGTAGTCCAAAATAAATTACAAATACATGTCTAATTCATTACAAAAATCACAATCATTTCATTTTCTTAAGCCATCCAATTTGAAGATCAACATCCTTAAGCGCAGCAAACATCTCTCTATTTTCCTTCTTCAAAAATAATTTGGTAGCTAACATAAACAACTCACCTCCCCTTTCTATTTCATTTATACTTCGTAAGATGTCCATCACCTAATAAATGCTACAACTAGGTTCATCTCTTTTAATAGAGATTACTGAAGTTCTACTCTCTACTACATCACATATACGGTCCAAATGTTTACATAACCTTTCTGTTGCCCCTATTTTAGTATCATGTTTCTTTCTTTTTTTTTCCCCTTTCCTTTTGTAGAAGTTCCTAGAGTTGGAGTTGATGAACCAATCTAATTATTAATATTTTCAATTTCTTGATTAACAGTAAAGTCTTAAAAAAAGTTATCATCAAGATCGGTATCAACTAGGCTTTCTCTAGTCGGCACAGTTCCATCATTTAGTACAAAACTTGAAGAAGGTGCCTAAGCTCCTTCCCCTGTAGCTGCAACATCTTTAAATAAAATATTCAGCTACTCAATATGTTTCAAACCTTTAGTTCGGAATTTGGCAGCCTTGGGATTTTCCTACAATAATATTGTTTAAGTTATTAAACTATCAAGTGACATTAGAACATTATAAATCTAAAGTTTAAATGCTTACCTTCAATTTCTTTTCCCATCATTTGTCACTTGCATCAATAGTTTGATTAGTAGGATCCCATCCTAGTCTAGTTTCCTTACCAACTAAATTTGTCCAAAGCTGCCAATCCTTTTTTAATCCATCCCATTTATTCTTCAATTGTTTGTATTCATAATTCTTCTTAGTTTCATGAGCAAACTTTGAAGTTATATTTTTCCATCCAATCTTGTTAAAGTGACCATTTGGTTGACTTCCAGCTAATGTCTCTTCCACAAAAATTTTGATTAAAGTTTCAAGAGTTCTATCATTCCACTCCACTTTAACCTTTTTTTTTTCAATTTATTCTCACCTTAAATATCTTGACTTGGATTTGACATTTTCTATCAACAACAAATGATCTAGAGAACAAAATCCCCACTGCATATAACAATTACGTTAGCAAGTATATGAATGACATAGACAAAAGCATAATAAACATTAATTGTTTTGTAAACTCAGTATTAAAAGCATAACAAGAATGACATAGACAAAAGCATAATAAGCATAATAGTTTGATTATTTAATGCAAAAGAGGAAAGATGAGCGCAGTTTTCTGATGAATAGAAGTGATCATTCTCCTCTAGTAAAAACATAGCTATGGAAGATCTTCTTGAAGGTCAGGGCACACAGAATGGTGCCCTCGTTGACATAGTGGGAAATTTTGCTTTAGTTGAGGACATTATGAGGGTGGCAACTGGAGCTAGTAGAGAGGATTTGGGAGGTGATAGAGTTTATTCAGATATCTTTAAATGGTCTGACAAGATAAACCTACAACTATAATTGCTAGTGGTATGTGGTTCCTCATCATGGTGAATCAAAGTGTAAAGATAAAGTTTAGAATGCAATTTTCTTTTAATCATTGCCATTATTCATGGCCATTATTTACTGTAACTGAATATTTTACATATTGGAAAAGTTTATCCATAGATTAGAAAGGAAAAGGAGTTGATTTTGTAACTCCTTGAATGTGAAATATCTAAGTGAGAATATTGTGGTTGCAAGTGCACTATCACAAAGACTTGTCAAGGTATCAGATTCTTATTAGAAAACTACAAGAGCCCAGAGTATAACATGATCTATAATGGCAGATTGTATCGAGATCGAAAAAATAATCAAAGTATTGATTACTAGAAAGTGAGAAAACTAGAAACCAACTATATGGACTGTAAGTCAAGGGATTAGTAGAGATAAGGAGGCGAATTAAGGGGTTAGTTTCTCTTATTTGCTAAATATTAAAAGAAAAAATATGCTAGTAATCCAACAAAAATGCACTGGTTTCTCTTTAAGACCACATGTGAAATTGAAAAAGAAGAGAACGAAAACATAAATCTAAAATAATATTTTCAAATGAAAAAGCACGTTTAAATTTTGGTTTAGCGATGCAACTTGATATACTTGGATCATCTGAGTTATTTAACAGGTTAAGCGTAGCAAACTAACCAGCTCCCTCTTACTTATCTCCTAATAATTTTTAGAGTTAAACCAGCTCAATCCCAACTTAAAGCATATTATAAACTACGAGATACCTTGCCAACGATAATTTATTCGAAGAATAAGTAAATTTCAGCTTATATAACGCTTTATAAAACCTCACATTCATAAAATCAAGGACTTCTCTAATCATATAAAGAACATGAACTAGAAATCAAAGAATTCATAGCTTGTATAAGTATTAAATTAACTCAGTAATAAGTCAATTAATTTAGAAAATTAATAATCAAAATATTTAAAGTGCATTTCTAAACTAAAATTAACAATTAGAATCAACTAAGCATGAGAAATCATAAACAAAGGGAATGAAGGTTTCAAGAAAAACTCATTGAAGTGCTTCAATTTCAGACCTGGACCAACTCTTTTAAGGTTTGAAAAATCCCTCCACCTATCTTGAACTAGCTTAAAATAGGTGGGAATTAATTCCTTATCAACCCAGATGCTCCTTGATACAAATCCTAGCCTCAATCGCCTTGGATGGATGATAGAGCCTTACAGGAACTCTCACCCTTTCGTGGACTACTTGCTTATCCTTTCTCCTCAACTACTGCTTCATTTTTATAGCCTCTAAAAAATTCCCAATTGTTGCAAGTAACTGGATATATGATAGGCTTCCAGCTTATCTCTTCTATTTTGAAGGGATTTGGTTCAGACTGCTTTCTTTTTATCTTCTTCAGTGTTTTTGCTTGTTTTCTTCCTTTTGGCTTTTTATTCTTTGCTTTGTTTTACTCCTGCCTCCCCTGTGCATTTTGGCCTTCTTTCTGCTGCTTGGTGTGTTACGCTACATTTTCTTCTTTCTTCTTATTTAGTGCATTTTCTTTCTTTTGGACTTTGTGTTTTGTTGCCGGCATGTTCTCCTCTAGATTCTTCTTTTCCTACGTGTTGCTTTTTTATTTAGGTGGGCTGTTGTTATGTCGTTTTGATTGTGTTTCCATTGATGTGTTTTGTTGCTCCCAGTTGTGTCGTTTTAGTGCTGTCAATTGCTAGGTCAGAGGCTATCTACAGTGTTGTTTGTTTGTACTGATCTTGCTGTCGTTGCAATTGGGCTTTTTATCGAACATTTTGGACTTGTGTTTTTGCACTTTTACCATGTCATTTCTGGTTGCTTTTTTGGGTTGAATTTTTTTCTAGATTTTTTTCTTTAAATCCACTAAGCCTATAAAAAATATTTAGTACAATTAAAACCCTTTTAAGAAATAAAATATAAAATAAATAACTTGAATAATTAATTAAAAAATGCAATAATTTAGCTCAAATGTACTATGTAAATAATATAAAATAAGGGTGTAAAATATGCTATGATTTTTACTTATCAAATCTATACAAAAATAACCGCTAGCATTTCTCCTTTCTAAATATAGAAAATTGTTTTATCCATAAAGTGTGTTTAAAATAACAAAATCAAATGATAAAAATAATCATGGTAGGAGTGAATTTAGATGAACTCCCTAAATTCGCTAACAACTTGATCTTTTGAGATACTGTTTGGATCTTGATTCTACAGTAACAATAGATTAAAATTGAATGTTTAAGAGTTAGAGAAGCCTTTTTAAGACTATGCCTAACTTTTATAGAGAAAATGATGTTTTTTAAAATTGATTTCTCTAAAATACAACTAAAGTCCCAAAAGAAACAAAGTTTTTGCCCTTAAATATGTTGTACTTTGCCAACACTATAGTTTTCCATATTGTTATGACCTAGAACACACTTTCAAATTTGTTTTTGGGTGACAGATATGACCTTTAGCACGATCGTGTATCTCAGTCATAGATCTCATTGTTCTCTTGAAGATGAATAAATAACCTCTGGAATAGTTGTGTCCCTCAATCATGGTTCACACTCTTTCCTCTTTTACTTGCACAAAATCTCCTATGAAGTCGTGGCTAAGGTCGTGTCACTTATTGTACTTAGTTCTTCTAGGATGCAAGCTGGTACATAAGAATGGGCCTAACTGTATTCTTTGAATAATTATAAACTGTTCATGCTTTTAGTTAGAATTACCTTTAATTCTTGAATAATATCATCTTAATGTCCAATTTATATGATTATTTGAAAAGATAGGAAAAAAATAAGTAAAACAAGGTAATTTAGTATAAAAATTAAGTAAACTTTAGAAATAACAACAATAACAATAATATTCTAGGAGAAATCTCACTGAGACATGAGATCCGGAGAGGTCCAATGATATATACTCTTACTCCTAATTAATAAAGAGGCTATTTCAAATTGACATACGGGAAAGAAAAAGGTTTTGAGAATTGTTTGAAAGAAAACAAAAGAAAAAATATAAGTAAAATATTTAAGAAAATATGTACATATTTCATGTTTGTTAAATATCCCTACACTAAAACTTTTGCTTTTCCTCAAACAAAATAATTCCAACAATTTAACTTTAAAATGTAGCAATTCTAAGAAAGAATTCAACAAATCAATTATAGTAATTAAGACTGTCCATCATCATATATTTAGATGTAATGTTCATCAATTAATTAGGCTTTTATATACTTACACTGAGTCATAAATCAATTTAATTTACCTTAATAATCCTATAAACACTAACTTAATTTACAAAATACATCTAAATGCATAAAATTAGATATACCTGAGAAAGATGCTTTAACTTTTAAACATTTCAACAACCCAAAAATAACAAAAAAGTATAACACTAAACTTTAAACCAATAAAAGGGCATTTAGGGGCTTATTTGAAAAGTCGTATAACCTTGAGATGCTAAAGAAAACATCTTATTATGATGCTTTCGTTGCTTATTTAGGTCACTATTTCAAATGATTGCTAGTACTACTTTATAAATTCAACTGTTTCACTTAGGTTAAAGTTACCAGAGTGAATTTATTTATGCTTACTATGATTTTTCCATTTTAAAATAAATATAATAAAATTGGTAAGTATAATAAATATGGTCTCTAAATCATCAATTTTCTCCTCAAAGTTATGTTGCATATGGTCTCTAAATCATCGATTTTCTCCTCAAAGTTATGTTGCATATTGTCCTCATTATGTGAAATATAGAGAGTAAACATAAAATATCGAGGACAATAAATAGAAAATAAAGAAATGAAAAGGTATAGGAAACTTCTTTGGCTCCTAGTTATTTTCCGTTTTCCAAGGTACTTATAATCATCATCTAGACATTATTTCTACCTTGGAAAAAATCAAGCGGAACTTAATATTAAACTAAATAAAATAAAATAACAATATAAAAACAATAACATAACTAAATTAAAAATATAACTAAATTAAAAATATAGTTAAATCACACAAGTATATTAAAATCCTCAAAATGTACTAAGTTTAAATGTTAGAAAGGTAAATAAAAGCTTAATTAGTAGCATGTTAGTTCTCAATATTAGTGTCCTGCTCTGATATCCTCAAAAAATATAAAGGTGGCTTTGTATATTCTACATGTTGGAAGTAAGCATATAACTACTACTTCATTCTTCCTAATTGCCTGTATAGTCTATATATAACATAGTTCTAATTATGCATCTTAGTCTCCATATGGTGAATGTTGGCCCCCGAACCTTTCTTGAAAGTTAAGACTACTAAATGAGAAATTGTTGGAGATTATTCAGGTGTAAAGAAAAGAAGAATTTATGAAATTGAAAAGAAATAGAAAAGATAGTTTAGTTACAAGATGGGTTGTATGAGA
>JAOSBM010173945.1:0-10130 GCA_027568955.1 Erythroxylum tenue | reverse complement strand
TTGGAATGGAGGCTTACCTTTTTATGTTGATGGAATGGCTTGATTCTCCTTCTCCTTCTTGTTACAAAGGTTGAAAACCTTGAAAGAGAACTCCCATGGTGATTTTCTTGAGTGAGGGAGGAAGAAGAAGACAAGGTTTTTGTCTTATGTGTAGTTAGCTTCTTATATAAGCCTCTTTATTCCTTATTTACAAAATTGCCACTCTCGTACTGATTCTTTAAAATCTGCCCGTACAATTTCCTGTGACCACCAAAAAATGTCATACATCATTAATTTGATGTCTTCAAAAATTTATTATTCACTGTTATGTGATTTTAATGACATCAGTCTCAAATACCAATTTATTTCGGTGTACAGGGTAAACTAGATACCGGGTGTTACAGTTAACCTCCTCAGAATTCCTCGTTACCCTACTTGACAATGATTTCCGCTGCGTTAGAATAGGGTATGGTAATTTGGGTCGCGATTCCTTGATTGAATCAATTCTGAGATCACTTGGAAGGAGTTCCATAATTACTTACCCTTTTCCTTTATCTCCATTCTCCTTTGTATGATCAATTCCTTTTCCTGGGACTGAGTGATGGCCATGATCCTTTCCTTTTGGTTAGACTCAGTATTGCTTGGAAGGGTTCCTGCATTTCGAGTAGAAATTGCTTCAACTAGTTGACCTACTTGGACCTTCAGATTATGTATTGAAGGCGCGTGGTTTTTGGTAACTTGCTCGAATTTGCTCTCAAGCCTCCTATGTGCATCCTCCATGTCTACGATCTTATCGAAAATCTTATTCAACTTAGATTCCATTGAGCTTGGTTTATCTTATTAGAAGCCTGATTGTCCTTGAGGTCTGAACTGTCCTCCCGCATTGTTCTTGCAAGAGAAGTTGGGGTGATTCTTCTACCCAGGGTTGTAAGTGTTGAAGTAGGGGTTGTTTCCCCCTCCTCATTTATACTGGGCTCCCATGTAATTCACTTACTCTAGATTGCCTTCCTTCATTAAGAAATAATCCTATGTGTCATGGTCCAATTGTCCACAGAGTTCAAACTTAAGTTGTATGACCTTCACCGGAGTTGAGGAAGAATCCTTCATGTTGTTGAGCTGTCGAGCTAATTTATCAATCCTTGCCTGCATTTCTGTCATTTGATCAATAACCATAATTCCTTTTTTTTCATTGAATATAGTAGTTTGTCTACTCCTCTCATTCGTCCATAAACAGTTGTTACTTGCCATCTCCTCTATTAATTCTTCCGCTTCATCAAATGTCTTCCTCATCAATGATCCTTCTGAAGCTGCATCGATCGTGTCTCTCGTATACGGGGTAACTCCATTATAGAACATTTGTAACAAAAATTCCTTGGGTAAGTTATGATGTGGGCATTTTTGTTACAAATCCTTGTATCGTTTTGACACTTCGTAGATCAATTCCCCGTTACCTTGTTGGACGTTGGTTATTTCCTTGCTGATCTTAGTGGTCTTAGTCAGGGGAAAATATTTATCTAAAAAGAAACGAACTAACTGATCCCAAGTGGTAAGATTGGCTGGGTTAAGGAAGTGATACCAAGCCTTTGCTCTATCTTTAAGGGTAAAGGGAAAGAGCCTAACTCTAACTGCATCTTTCGACATTTGATGGTACCTAAAGGTATCACAGATTTCTAAGAAGTTCACTATGTGTGAATTAGGGTCTTCATTTTCTAGTCTATAAAATTGCACGTTGTGTTGAAGCATGTTTGAGAGAGCTGTTTTAATTTCAAATGATGCGGCTTGTACTGGTGGTTTAGCTACTCTTTGATTAGCTGCATTGAACCCTATTCTTATGAAGCCCATAAGGGTCCTTGTTGTCATCCTTGGTTCGCCCCATGGTCCAAATCCTACTGAAATTCCTCGGTCATTGTTGTCTTCATGATTTCTTCTTCTTAGTTACGCTGAGCTTTTCTAATGGTTCGTTCTAGTCGAGTGATATCTAAATCTAATTTTTCAGCTGCGTGAATCGAACTTCTTGTGATTCTTGTGTTCACAAAAGAGAACGATTTAAAAAATAGAAAAGAAAGAACAAAAATAAAAATTAAAAACTAAACTAAACACCTTAAACTATAGAACCAAAACTAATCAGATCCCCGACAATGATGCCAAAAACTTGATCACATTTTTTTGATATATGTAGTTTTAATATTTTAACCTCGATATTCCATAAGTTTACGGGTCATTCGTGTAGTATCTAAGGTTTCGTTCCCATGAGGAGGGTTAATTTAATCTTAAACTTTAAGGCTGAAACAAATTGCAAAAATTTAACTATAACTAAGCTAAAACAATAACATAATTCAATCAACCAATTCAACTCAAGAATTAAACAATAAATATTAAAAAATCAACAAATTGCAATGCACACACCAAGAATGAACCTAAGGAACTACCAATTGAGAGAAAGGGGAAATTTTTACCTATCTTCAAAACTAACCTAATTAATTATGAAATGTCGGATTATTGGTCCTAGACTATCCTAAGGTTGGTTACTCTCTCTCGAGTTATAACCAAAAGACCTAAATTATAAACCCTAATCAGATTATAGAAAATTGCAAATTCTCAATTCATAATTTATCCAAACCTTAATTAAATCTGAAGTTTTCCACTAGACTACTGGAACCTATATGAGATCTCTCGTCACAAAAATTACCGATTTGATTGATTTCTCGTTCTTATTAAATTACCTAACTCTTGTTAGCCCAATTTAATTACTTTTCATCGGTCCACCCTCTCAGTTTATTACTGATTTATGAAAATGTAGAAATCAATCACAATGAATCCATTTCACATAAACAATCAGATTTTTATTGAATCAAAGATAAAAATAACCCTAAGGTGAGTTTAGACAGTCCTCAACATTCATAAATGCTATCTCAACAACTATTCCAATTCTATACATAGAAAAAAATGGAAATACAATTGAAAATAGATCTGAATGGATGTTGGAGGCAGTAACGACAGGAAACCTCCTATTTCTGGAAGTACTTTGTGTAGGCTTCTTCTCCACGTCTCTCTTCCTTCGTCTCTTTCTCAATCTCTCGATGAACTCTCTCTAGGGTTTTGTGATGGTGGCTGATGCAAAAAAGTTCCTCCCCTCTTTTGTCTCATTATTTATATACTTAATGTGTTCTGGGCATCCCTAGGTTTTTTGGGGATCGAAAGGTCCAAAAAATCTCTCAAAACTCTACTTTTCTATGTGTCTGGGCATCTGCCAATGCAGGTCACAATTGTGGGCCACTTGTATGCTTTCTGTCACGATCGTGGTAGGTAGGCCACGATACCTACCACGATCGTGGGCCAAGTCTTATGCTTTAGTCATGAACGTGGCGATTTGGCCACGATCTTGGGCTGGTTCCCTTGCTTCTGTCATGATCATGGCAAATAGGCCACGATCGTGGGTCATTGTTTCGGTCCAATTCTCTCCGAAACTTCTCCATTCTTCTCTATTGAACCTAAAACACTAACAAACATATCAAGGTACCTCAAAGACATAATAATTAAGTTCAAATGATTGTACTAACCCATAAAAACACTTAAACACAAATAATTTACAAACTAACACAATTCTATAGAAAATACATATTAAACAATCAAATAAACAGATAAACAGATTTCAAACTATACCCTAAAACACGATGCATTTCACACTTATCAGTTATTTACTTGGTTTGTTGCTTGAATACTTTTCCTAGACTGATGAGACGGGATCTAAGTATTTGAGAATGATGAACCATATGTATGCTATGATGGGCTGAATCTTTTCCTTGAGGATTAATGTAGCTATTTTAATCAACAATGCATGAATGAGTTATGGTTTTATTGTCTTATTAATTGATGTGGGTTTTAAGATGAATGGATGTAATGGCATGACCAAACCTTGCATCATTTTAGTATCAAATGAAGGATTGAGAGAAGAAGTTTAAAATGGAACGAGAAACTATGGACACTTAGGTTAAGAAATAGAAATATATTAACCTAAGTTATAATTAGTAGTGAGGTTTCCATAATTAATTCGGATGATAACTTGTTGAATAAGAAAGTTAGATTAGTTCATTATTCGAGTTGATTGAGAACTTAACTATTAATTTTAGTAAGACACCTTTCCAATCAATTTTCCTTAATCATGCACAGGAGATTAAATTAGCGAAATTAATTCTCAAGAGTCTTCCATTTTGATTAATCTATTCGTTTTTGCTTCCAATTGATTTTGTTTACTTTTCAATCTATTATGTGATTTTTTAAAGCCTTAACTTAACAAATCGAGATAAAGTGTTTAGGATTGTATTTGTTTTTTTATTTTTATTCAAGGTTAATTTAAGTGAACCAATTTCACCTCTGTAGGAGATGACCCTAGGTAATCAACTACAACTACCTCGTATACTTGAGAGTAAGATAACCTAGATTTTTTTAGAACTTAATTTGGGCACAACAATTTTTAGCATCGTTGCTAAGGAGATGTTTAATGTTTAAACTTAAATTAATTTTGATTGTTTTTGTTTCCTAAAGTGATTTTGATAGTTTATGTTTACTTATACATACATGTTTTATTTTTCTATTTTATTAACATGTTTTGTTAATTTTTGTTATTAATTTAGTACTGTCATATTTTATTAACATGTTTTATTGCGTGTTTTGTTATTAATTTAACATTTCCTTTAGTTAGTTTAAGCTAGGTAGGAGGACTATAAGAAGTGCACTCAATTAGTTTTATGCTAGGAAGGAGATCTGTAGATAGTGAACCCGTCACTTTTATTGATAACGCACATCGAATCTTAAGGGGATGTTGAAGACGATCGCGAGGAACCCAAGCGTAAAGATAAATTTAATAACCAAAAGATGGGTGAAAGGCAGTTAGTGATGAAGGAGTATGCCAGACCTGTGATCGGTACAACCACTTCGTGCATCTGTTTGGGAGAGGTAGCCAGAAATTATGAACTGAAGAGCACCCATTACAATGTACTGCCATCTTTCTATGATGTTCTCAGTGAAGACCCTTTGAACTTTATTCAGGAGTTCTATACCACTCTCCAAACCTTCCCTTTGGATGGCTTAGATGGAGACCAACTCAGGATTAGGTGCTTCCCAAACCAAGGAACGACTGATGACCCTTCCACCCAGTTCATTGACTACATGGGAGGAGGTGTACAACAAGTTCGTGGGAAAGTTCTATTCCTACCGAAAGACTTCTGAGTTATGGACAAAGATCGCTACCTTCACTCAAATGGAGGGAGAGCCATTCCATGAGGCGTAGGAACGCTTTAAACTCTTGTTGATACAATGTCCACACCATCATTTCCTACTTCACATGCTAAATCAATTCTTTTATGATGGGTTGATGTAGCAGTGACAGTACACGGTAGACAATGCAGCAGGAGGATATGTAAGAGAGAGGACAGTCAAAGAAATGTATGAAATCTTCAAAATTTTAGGGGTTAATTCTCAACAAAAGAACGTTAGGGCAAGAAGAGATGAACTTCATGAAGTGAGCTTGTATCAATATTGGCTATACATTTAGCTGAGTTGATGAGACACATTTCATTCTTAATTCTTCACTCAATGCACAGATTGATTCAGAAGGAGAGGAAATAGAGAGAAAGAAGGGAAGAAGAGAATAGAATAGAAAGAGTAGGTGAAGAATAGAGAAACAAGGTAGAGAGATAGAAGCAAAAACAAGCCTTTGACCACCTGGTGAGAACAAGTTGAAGCAAAAGGTGAGAGCTAATGCGGGAAGCTTGTGAGGGGCAGAGACCACTACACCTCACTCACCCGATCCCTGTTTGCTTGCTCTTTTATTCATCAACTGCAGTGTTTATTGTTATTTACTGAACTTGTTGCTTTTATAGCTTAGTAGACTGTTACTTGGTTTCTTTTCATAGTTCATCTGGCTTTTTACTTGGTTTGTTGCTTCAATACTTTTCTTAGAATGATGAGATGGGATCTAAGTATTTGAGAATGAGGTACCGTATTTGTGCTATGATGGGTTGAATCTTTTTCTTCAGGATTAATGTAGCTATTTTAATCAACTATGCATGAATGAGTTATTTTGATGTCTTATTAATTGCTGTGGTTTCTAAGCTGAATGGATGTAATGGCATGACCAAACCTTACATCATTTTAATATTAAATGAATGATCGTGAGAAGAAATTTAATATGGAACAAGAAATTATAGACGCTTAGGTTAAGAACTAGAAATATATTAACCTAAGTGTTAATTAGTAGTCGGGTTTCCATAATTAATTCATATGGTAACTTATTGAATATGAAAGTTAGATTAGTTCATTATTCGAGTTGATTTAGAACCCAACTGTTAATTTTAGTAAGATACCTTTCCAATCAATTTCCCTTTATCATGCATAGGAGATTAAATTGGTGAAATTAATTCTCAAGAGCCTTCCATTTCGATTAATCTATTTGTCTCTGCTTCCAATTGATTCTGTTTACTTTTTAATCTATTTTTTGATTTTTTAAAGCCTTAACTCAACAATTAGGATAAAGTGTTTAGGATTGTATCTATTTTTATTTTTAGTCAAGGTTAATTTAAGTGAAGCAATTTCACCTTCGTGGGAGATGACCTTGGGTCATCAACTACAACTACCTTGTATACTTGCGAGTTTATTAACATGTTTTATTGCATGCTTTGATATTAATTTAGCATTGCTTTTAGTTAGTTTAAGCTAGGTAGGAGGAATATAGGAATTGCACTCAGTTAGTTTATGCTAGGAAGGAGATCTATAGATAGTGAACCCGTCCTTTTTATTGATAACATACATTGAAGGTAGATAGTGATGAAGGAGTATGCTGGGCCTGTGATCGGTACTGCCACTTTGTGCATCCGAAACTATGAACTGAAGAGCATCCACTACAACATGCTGCCATCTTTCTATGGGGTTCCTAATAAAGACCCTTTGAACTTCATTCAGGAATTTTATACCACTCTCCAAACCTTTCGTTTGGATGGCTTAGATGAAGATCAACTCAGGATGAGACGCTTCCCATACATATTGAAGGATCGAGCCAAGGCACAGCTGATGACGTTCATTAACTATATATGAGGAGGTGTATAACAAGTTCATGGGAAAGTTTTATTCTCACCAAAAAAACTTCTGAGTTGCAGACAAAGATAGCTACCTTCACTTAGATGGAGGGAGAGCCATTCCATGAGGCGTGGGAGTGCTTTAAACTCTTGCTGATACAATGTCCACTCCATCATTTCCCGCTTCACATGCTAAACCAATTCTTTTATGATGGGTTGGGAAAGTTCTACTCTCACCAGAAGACTTCTGAGTTGCAAAAGAAGATAGCTACCTTCACTCAAATGGAGGGAGAGCCATTCGATGAGGCGTGGGAATATTTTAAACTCTTACTAGTACAATGTCCACAACATCATTTCCCGCTTCTCATGCTAAACCATTTCTTTTATGATGGTTGACGCAATATTGCCAGTACAGGGTAGACAATGTAGCAGGATGAGTTGTAGGAGAGAGGATGACCGAAGAAACGTATGAAATGTTCCAAATATTGGGGGCTAATTCTCAACAAAAGAGCATTAGGGGAAGAAGAACTGGAGTTCATGAAGTGAGCTTGAATAAAAAATTGGTTATACAGTTAGCTGAGTTGATGAGACACATTCCATTCTTTATTCTTCACTCAACACACGGGCTCATTCGGTAAGAGAGGAAATAGAGAAAAAGAAGGGAAAAAGAGAGTAGAATAGAGAGAGTCGGTGAAGAAGAGAGAAACATGGAAAAGACATAGAAGCAGAAACAAGCCTTCGATCATCTAGTGAGAACAAACTAAAGAAGGAGGGAAGAGCTAATACGAAAAGCTTGAGAAGAGTAGAAGACCACCACACCTTACTCCTGTTTGCTTGCTCTATTATTCATCTATTGTAGTGTTTCTTATTGTTTATTGAACTTGTTACTTTTATAGATTAGCCTACTGTTACTTGTTTTCTTTTCATAGTTCATCTGGTTATTGGTTTATTGCTTGAATACTTTTCTTAGACTGATGAGATGAGATCTAAGTATTTGAGAATGATGAACCGAATTTGTGCTATGAAGGGCTTAATCTTTTTCTTGAGGATTAATGTAGCTATTTTAATTAACTATGCATGAATGAGTTACGATTTTGTTATCTTATTAATTGTTGTGGTTTCTAAGCTGAATGGATGTAATGGCATGACCAAACCTTGCATCATTTTAGTATTAAATGAAGGATCGAGAGAAGAAGTTTAATATGGAATGAGAAACTTTGGACACTTTGGTTAAGAACTAGAAATATATTAACCTAAGTGGTAATTAGTAGTCACGTTTCCATAATTAATTCGGATGATAACTTGTTGAATACGAAAGTTAGATTAGTTCATTATTTGAGTTAATTTAGAACTTAATTGTTAATTTTAGTAAGACAACTTTCAAATCAATTTCCCTTAATCATGCATTGGAGATTAAATTAGTGAAATTAATTCTCAAGAGTCTTCCATTTCGATTAATCTATTCGTCTTTGCTTCCAGTTGATTCTATTTATTTTCAATCTATTTTGTGATTTTCTTTAAAGCCTTAACTCAACAAATTAGGAAAGAGTGTTTAGGATTGCATCTATTTTTATTTTTATTCAAGGTTAATTTAAATGAACCAATGTCACCTCTGTGGGAGACGACCCTGGGTAATCAACTACAACTACCTTGTATACTTGGGAGTAGCATAACTTAGGTCTTTTTAGAACCTTTTGGGAACAAGTTTTTGATGATTACCTAAAATTAACAAGTACTTCAACTCAAAGGCCATTAACAAGTATAATAGACACTCGTTCCACTTTCCATTCTCTCAAGCATTCAATGGTAGTAAATATTCACTTATTATTCAATTCATGTAAGACATCTACCATAGGCTTGCTTACTAATCCAATCTCCACCACTTATATCAAACACAAACATCAATTCGAAGGTCTTTATTTTGGTTGTAATGGGGTTGGGCTAAGGGCAAGAAAAAGGAATATCGTAGTTTAAAATCCATAGAACAAATTATGCATTTAAAGTTACATAAAAATAATGAACCATAAAAGACTCTATTCTTTCCTCTCATTTAACAAAATTAACACTTCCTATTTTTACTTCTCTCCTCTTCTTTTCATTTTTTGGTCATCCTCTCTTCCTTCTTTTCTTTTCTATTTATTTTTCTTATATTTCTTTTTTCTCTTGATTTTTCTATTTATTATATATTTCATTTATTTATTTAGCACAAGATCAAGTTTAGAAGATAAAAATGTAGAGGAGTGACACAAATTATTACAATCCTACCCATTTTGAACTCAAAAGCCAACTATATGTTATAATTCCCCCACACTTGTTCAAACAATTATTCCCTAAACCTAATCGTACACATTCAAATGCTCAACTTGCCTTATGGTAGGTGTAATGAAGAGGATAGACAATCAAGGTCAAGGCTAAAATTTTGGGTTTAAAGAAAGAAGAGGTTTCATTA
Organism: Erythroxylum tenue; assembly: GCA_027568955.1. Classification (NCBI taxonomy): domain Eukaryota; kingdom Viridiplantae; phylum Streptophyta; class Magnoliopsida; order Malpighiales; family Erythroxylaceae; genus Erythroxylum; species Erythroxylum tenue. Next base: position 629 of record JAOSBM010173945.1, on the reverse strand, counting down.
AAGCTCAAAGGGGATCACTAAGGATGACATTATGGTGGCTTTTTAAACAAAAGGGTAAATCTTAATTGCCTTCATCATTTCAATGTTTGCATAAGTTTATGTGATCTCAACAAGTATTTGCAAGCAAGTTATAGAGTTCCTTAAGTATGAAAGAACACTCTCAACAAAGAATACTTGAATTTGGTGTTGAATAGTTCAAAAGGCTCAGCTTCTTACTAAAGAAAAGTGTCATTCATCTATCACAACAAGCTAATGTTCTTTTAATTGAAATCTAAGTCAATAAATCTAAGCATGCAAGTATACTCTGTTGGATTTTGAATTTTTCTAATTTGCTTAATTGGTTATTTGTGTTTATTTATTGGTTTATTTTTTTATTTTAGGATTTTGTCCTTAATTAGAATTGGAGGGAAGGATTTGGAATTGAAATTAAAATGAGGGTTAGGGTTAAGTTAGATTAAATTAGCTTAAGTGGTGGTTAGAGGCATAAAAGACAAAGGAGGGGTAGAATTGGAAAGGCCTTGTTAATGAAGGGCATAATTGGAAGACAAGGAATAATAAGAGGGCAAAAAAAATTAAAAGAAGAGGGGAGAGTGTCGTGCATGGTCAAAAGGAGAAGAGAGAAAACGTGA
>JAOSBM010173903.1:0-10133 GCA_027568955.1 Erythroxylum tenue | reverse complement strand
TGAACATTTAACAAATAATTCCATTAATTTACGAACACAAATTTCACAAATCAATCAAAATTAAGTCCAACATAAATACATTATAATTGACTTAACATGCTCACTATTACACAGTCATATTCACTATCGCATTCTCATTCACATTTATCATCGGACCTTGGTCTGACATTCAACAGTTATATTGAGTACATTTATTTCTGTCAGATTCACATACAAGGAGCACTTCCAATAACTCATCCATACATCACACGCCTTGGACATTCAATGTCCGAAATCAGCACAATCACATTCACTAATTAATTCAATATAACATTTAAAACAAATAATTTATTAAGTGAGACCATCTAGCTTACTCACAATTTGCTCCAGATAGCTATTGGCTCGAAGTCCCGGCAATGTCTGGATGTTGTCGCTCTAAATGCTCTTCTATAACATGAAACATACACTTACACATATCACAACTTTGCACAATTATAAAAGTACTCATTTATGCACATATGTATATATTGATTATGTACAATGTATGCTCAATAACAATCATGGGTATGTTTCCTTTATTCACATCACATGATCATTCATATTTCAAAACTCATATATGTCTAATTTGAACTTAGGTTTACACCTCAATAATGCAAATTCATTCTAAGTTCATCGCTCAATCGATCATTCTAGCTTTTTCTCAAAATTAGATTTTTGTGTCAATTTTGCATGGTCATTAAGACAAGGAAAATGAAGTATTTAGGCATCACCTTCTTCTAAATAAATGTTCCTCTATGTTTTAAGTTTCTAATGAAACCAATTTCATATAATTCGGTTCAATATTCTGCAATTTATACCCAAAATACTTCAGATTGTTCTCAAACTGCAACAGTACTCAGTACTCAAATTCGAGCCAAAAATTGAAAATTTTAGAGACAGAATTAAAATTTGATACCTTAATGAAATTTGTATCCATATGTCTTTAGTTTAATATAAATAAAAAATAATTCCATTTGGAGATCTATAGATCAAGATTTGGGCAAAATACTGATGCATGTTTAGTGAAATCACTCCATTTAGCAAATTCCAGCACGCTTCATCATTTTCATCCTAAATTCATTAATCAATCATTATCAATCCTTTCCTAATTAATTCAGATGAGATTTGGTGGATATGAAAGAAAATGTGTGAGGAGTTCGTGGTCCAAATTTTAAGCCAATCGGAGGTCCAGAGAAGAAGTTATAGCCAAAATAGTGAAGGGTGCCAAAAATTGTCAAAAGGCATTACACCTTCACTGTCACGATCGTGCACTTCCTGCTGATTCCCCTCTGTCAAGATCGTGCATGCTTGTACACTACTTGATGCTTCCTCTTTGTCACAATCATGCTTGTGCATGATCGTGCACTGCCTATTTTCTTCCTTTTGTCTCGTTCGTGCAAGTCCACTGAGGGTTCCTCTCTATCACGATCGTGCAGAACTCTGAGGCAAGCACGATCGTGACAGACGTTCTTCTCCAGATTTTACGAAACAGCAGAGTTTTCATCTCTTCTTCATCTCTTTTACTAAATCCATCATTTCTAGCTTATATCCTCATTATTTCCTCTTCATTCCTACTTCCATTTCAGCTCAGTTCATTCAAACACAAAAATCAAAATCTATGATTGATCAAAAGCATCAAAGCCGAACATATCAAACACGCATTCCCCATATTTTCTGTATTTCTTCATCTTCATCAACACCTTCATTTCATCTCTAACTTATCATTTTAATTCTTCCCATATCATGACATCACATTACTCCTTTTTCCTTAACTCTGGGCTCATTTTAGTTCATCTATAAAACACCCAAAGAGATTCCCGTAATAACAGTGAAAATAGAGCATACGTATATCATCTTTCCATGAATTTTTCTGCACTCTTTTTATACACATTTTCAATGATCTTTCTATCTCAAAATCATTTCAACAATATCTTATGAAATATTGATCATCAAATATGCAAAAGCAAGACTTGCGGCACACCTTAGTTTCTCATTCAATTTTAGCAAATATACATCCTCATTTTATAAACATTTAACTACTAAGGTTTCATTATCATTTAATCTCCATATTTGTTTCATATTCAAACAACCCATGAGAATAAACACGTTACTTACTTGGTAAAACTCCAAACTCTTCAAAATCACGTGAATCCTAGCTTTCCAATATCACACGATCATCAACAGTCAAAGGTTGTAGGGTTAGGTATTTTAGTGACAATGAAGAAGATAACAAAATAATAGTAACAAGAAGGGTGAGAATAAAACTTGCGTTGAGAGGGTGAGAAATTGAGTATCGTAGGTGAAGAAGATGAAGAACAAATGAAGAGAAATAACAAAAGGTGAGAACAGAAGAACACAGTGAAAGGCAATAAAAGTGAAGATGGTCTTGTCACTTGCCACATGTCACTTTCTTATAGTCTCTCCTTGGTCTGTTATTTAACTAGTCCATTTGTCTCTAAATTCTACTCTAATTTTCTCCCAATTTTCAATATCATATTCTCAACAAATTCTAATACGATTAGCCAATTGTTTCAACTGTCATTTGACACTTATTTCTGTTACCATAAATCAATTGTCTTGCCACTTGGCATTTTTCCTAGTCCAAAAATACTCAAAATTTTGGAAATTTCCTAAATTTCAACAAAAATTCTAGATAAATAATTATACTATCCAAAACAATTTTCAATACATATAATCCACAATTTTCAATAAAATCACATTTATAAATCAATTATACCTATAAAATGTCAATGAATGCATGTACAATCATTTTAATGTGTGCAATGAGTAATAATCACATGTGTATGTATGCTATATTATGCATGAGCATGAAATGCATTTTCTAACTTCTCAGTAAACTCTCATGTACACTATTCTAAGGTTTTAAACCTTAACATGGGATAACGGGATGTTACATACGGTCAATTATTAGCCCAACCACAAGGGTAAGCAAGCTTATAGCAAATAATCAATGAAATGGCCTTATCACCACAACAGAGAAGAGGATATTATAATGAACAACATGCCAAGATGTCCGGGAGTAAGACAGGATGAAATCCTCTGGATGGCCAATGTATCACCAACATTTAGCACGAAGGCATGCAGAAACTTCATCCAAAATGATTCTAACAGCAAAGTTAAATGGTGTAAGCTAGTGTGGGATAAGGACGTACCTCCCTCACATGCTTAGAACACTCTGAGATTCAGCCACTTGTGAGCTTTGTAGCTCGCAACCTGAAACAATAGATCACTTAACGATCCATTGTGGGTACACTCGTAGCATTTAGAGGCAAATGGAGAGAATGTTGAATCTTTGGAAATCCGTCCAGAGTTGGGAGGAATTAATTGATTAGCTAGCCTCCCTAAAAAAGGGACATAAGATGGACCTCAAAGCAGCTAAAATCAATCTTGCAACTATGGTGTTCACAACTATACCATAAAATTATACTCTAATGCAGGCTGAGCAGGATAGCAAGGGGAATAGGGACACTTCTCTCAACTGACATGAAGAGAAGATGGCTACTAGACTAGATACAATTGAAGCTGAGATTGTACACATGCTTTCTTATTTTGTTTGTATTTCTCCTTTTTGACATTTTTGATCCTTGTAAGCTTTAATAGTTATACTAATTATTAATAATAATCCATTAATTTCTAAAAAATTTAAATCACATTGAAACTAAATTAATTAATCTCTCGCACTAGGTAAAAAATGAAAGATTGAAGCAAAGGACTATATTAAAGCAAAAATGACTTAATTATAATTTTTATTAATATGTTATTGTAGCACTTTATTATTTCAAAATTAATAAACACAAAACTCATCTTGAAAAAAAGTTTAAATTACCTTAAGCTAATTGAAAAGTATTAGCAACTATAAGATCTTTTGTTTAATCTTTGACTCTATTTTATATATTTTACTCTTAATTCAAGTATGAAAAGCACATCCTAACCCTTTTAAAACTACACACGCTTAAATAGACATTTGTTGCTAAATTTATATAAACTTTTATATGCTGTACGTAGGCTTAATTGTTGTATTGTTTGATGGTATATCAGGGCTTTAATTACCGAGCCATGTACAATTAAGCCAATAGTATAGCTTATTCAAAAACATTCTTTTGGACTTGACTAATACTAGAATTATTTATATGTAGGAAATAGTGAGAACCGCAAGGAAGTTAGGCTTGGAGCCTTTTTTTTCAATACTATTCAATTCAATTTTATTACATTAAAATCTCTATAAATCAATAATTATAGGACTATAAATTTTTTAATCAAAATAGATATTAATTTATGTAGTATACTCATAATTAAATAAGCATATATTTAATCAACTAGATATTTATTTTACCTTGTCAATTAATTAATTGAGTATATATGAATTTAATCTAATAAACATTATGCATTATATTAATAAAAATTAAAATCCTCATAGATGCATTAATTCAATTAATATATTCTACAAATTAGATTCAAACAATATTTTATAACCAAACACAAAGTCTTTAATAACACTTTTTTTTTTATTCGAGAAAACCCCATAGGCGGGCCAAGCGAGGTCTTTAATAACACATCATAATATTGGTTACAATTCTATAGTTTAACCTTATAACTTCTCGATGCAACAAAAATTAGAGACGAGATCCAAATGTATTTAAATTTTAACAAAAAATTATTATAAAATTCATATGTAAATGAAATACTATTGTCAGTTAATTATGTATTTTCAATTTTACCATATTGCTAAATTATGGTATGAATGAGGCCACAAAGTTATATACGTTTTTAAAAGTTTTTATCTTATTAATTTATCTAAATTATGAATTTGACTTATTATTCTAAGTAGCACTATCAAAATTATTATATAATAGAGGTTATTAATTTATTAAATATCAATCACTACAATAGATAAGCTTATTGGTGAGGAACCCAAACGTCATTAAATATTAAAAAATCATCGCAAATTATAAACAATTGTTGCTGAATCTCGGTAGCAAAACAATATCCGCGATGTTTTTTTAAATCGTAAAAAAGTTTTGGATACACAATAATTTCGTCGGTAAACATATAACCAACGAGAACGAAGAACGTCGTACATATTATTTTGTGACGTATATGATTCGTAAATAAAGGTTTTTACCTACTAAACTGTAGTCGTAGGTAATTACTTTTGCTGACGATTTTTTTTAACAAAATAGTTTTAGCTACTAATTGTTTGTTACAAGTAAATGTTTTTAGAGACGTTCTTATAAACGTAGGTAACAATATTTTGTGACGATTTTGTTTTGGTAGCTAATACTTTTTAAGAGAGGGGGAGTGAGAAAGTGCGAGGTTAGGCTTAGGAGTTAGGAGAAGACAAACGATAGTTAAGGACTTGAGTTAAAGAACATAAAATTAATTAGGATTCGCAATCCAACTCAATCTAAAGTTTTAAAAAAAAAATTAGACTCGGCCCAAAGTCAAGTCTAAGCTTGTTAACTAATCGAATTGAGCTTGAACTGTGTTATTAAATCTGTGTTTATACAAATTAATGATTAATCTTAGTTATACATATATATATACGTATATACATATATATATATATACATATAGATATATATGTTTATACAAATTAATGATTAATCTTGGATTGATATATATATATATATATATATATATATATATATATATATAGCCTACGGGATATCAGCAGCCGTTTCCAGTTGTTGTTCCCCCCCAAGGGCAGGTTCTTACGCGTTACTCACCCGTCTGCCATTGGAAAACACCACTTCTCGTCCAACTTGCATGTGTTAAGCATGTCGCCAGCGTTCATCCTGAGCCAAGATCGTAAGAACCTGCCCTTAGGAAGGGAACAACAGCTGGAAATGGCTGCTAATACTTCGTAGGCTAAGGAGCAAAAGGAGGCAACGAGCGCAACCCTCGTGTTTAGTTGCCACTGTTGAGTTTGGAACCCTGAGCAGATTGCCGGTGATAAGCTGGAGGAAGGTGAGGATGACGTCAATTCATCATACCCAATTTATAAAACCGTCAATGTTTCGCAAGTACACAAGTTATAAGTGTAGTAGTTAAGGTGTCGATCCTATGAGGAATTAGTGAACTAATTGAATCCTAACTTTGTCTAAGGTTGTAAAAACATGATTTAAATGAAAATAAAGATAAAAAAAATTAAACAATCAAGCAGGGGTTCAATGACAATAAAATTATGAAATTAATAAAAGTAAATCAAAATGGAGCACAACCACTTAACAATTAAGATATCGCAACAAATGCTAACATAATTATGAGAATTATGAGAAGGAGGATTTATCCTATCATTAAATGCTAACATAATTACTTTTGAGTTAACTTGGTATCGGTCCTAGCCTTTCGAAGGGTGGATTACTCTTTCTCGAGTTATAATCATTAAACGCTAATTGAATTATGGAATTTGCAATCTCTCAATTAACAAAAAGCCCACACATCTAATTAGATTTTAAGTATCGGGTCCTCACACAAGATCTCTCTTCGTATAAATTACTAATTTGATTATTTGCATGATCTATTAGATTGTTTAACTTTTATTACTCAATCTAATCATTTTGCTATTGGCTCGCTCTCTTGATTTAGTACTACAGCATGCAAATACAATAAATAAGCACAATACTCAATATATTAACATCAAAAGAAATCATATTAACATTGATTCAAGAACAAATCCCTAAAGGAGTTTAGAATATCATTAACAACATGTTCAACATTCTCAAACCCAAGTCATACATCAAAATGAAGAAAAGAAATAAGAGAAAGTAGGAAAGAACTTGAAATGGTTGGGTTAGAGTGGTTAGACATCAGTTACAGATGCTCCTCTCCCCTTCTCTCCTTCTTCTCTCTTCCTTGTGTCTCTCTCAAAGTGGCAAATAGAGGCACGAAATTAGGGTTCTTTTTCCCTCTCTGTAGTCTTTTCTATTTAGGGTCAAATCTAGATTTTACCTGAGCCTAAAAAGTCCAAAATAATCCTGTAAAGTTGAGTTTTCAAAGTTGATCCGCATCTGTTATCTCGCAAGACAGTCGTGGCCTATATATTTTGCTTCTGTCACAATCGTAGCTGTTGAGCCCTGAACTTTTCTTAGAAGTTAGAAATATTAAATAAGAAATTTTTCGCGATTAGTCATGAGTAAAGAACAAATGGATGAAAATTTTTGAATTAGAAATGATAGACAAGAGTAAAGTAGTGAATGAGGAATGTGGATGGGTTCATGTTTTGCTTTGGTGTTTTAGTGGATAAGAGATTATGAAATGAGAAGAATTAAGGTGAAAGTTAGAAGTGAAATAAAAGCCAAAATAAAGTTAAATTTGTGTAGTAAGTTGATGAAGGATATGTATATATGTGTATATTCTGTTATTAGTGTTCATGATTAATCATGGACTATAATTTCTTTATAGATGATTTTGATTTGAAATTGAGTTGAGAATGAGGAGTAAATGAAGTAGAAAAGGTGATTTTGGTGTTAAGGAAAGAGTTTTGAAACAAAATGGGTGGTTGATCTGAAAAATATTCACTGAGTATGCTTCAGTCTTTTAGCCACAAATTTTTCTCCAGTTATGTGAACAAGATGATTCTTACTTTGGATTAAACTAGAAACATATGGCTACATTTCTTATGAAGACATCAAATTTAAATTCTATCTTTAAAAATCTCAAAATTTGTCATGAAGTTGAGAACTGAGTGCAGTACATTGGTGGAGGAATGTAAAGTTCATATTCTGACTTTAGGGGAAATTATGGATTGATCTAGATAGAATTAGGTAAAGTTGTCTTCTATAAAGTTGTATGTCTTTCTCTTATCTTTCCAACGGTATATAGTACGAGAATTTTAGATATTGGAGTTGAAAGTTATGGTCTTTATAAGGGAAGATGTTCGAGAGTAAAGTTGTATCGTCTGTAAGTTTGTATGGTCTGTGATGACATCATATTATCATCTGTAAATTTGTATGGTCTGTGATGACGTCATATGGTCTGTGATGACTTTATATCTTCTGTTCTATTTTTGACCCCTCAAATGATAGAATTTGTCTTCAAGACCTTCATGGAAGTTGTAGATCTTGAAGTCCTATTTCAAACCATCCAAAGAACACCTTAATCTGATATCTTCAGGGAAAGTTATGGCAATTTTCCCAATCCTATATTGTCTGATGATGTCACATCATCTATAAGTGACGTCATATTGTCTGTTCCTATTTTTGACCCTGTAGATAATAGAATTTGTCTTAGAGGTCTTCATGAAAGTTGTAGATCTTAAATCTTCTTTCAAACTATCCAAGAATGATCTTTATCTGACATCTCTATTGAAAGTTATGCCAATTGTCCCAAGACAGGTTCAATATGATTGAGGGTCAAACCTTGCTTGATTCTTCTGGCCATAACCTTGTTATGCGACCTTCAATTGAAGTGAATCTTGGACCAATAGACTCCTAACACATTTCTTTTTACGTCTCCATAAAAGGTTATAGCTTTTGGTATTGATTCGAAAAAGAGTGTTTGAATGAAAGTAAGGGTATCGATTGGAAGAGTGTGAATTAGATGTTCTACTGAACATACTTCAGTATTTTGATGATTTATAGAACGGTAGAGCTCCAAATAAGACGATTCTTGTTTCAAAATAAACTAGAGACATGGAGCTACAAATGATATGAAGAAATTAAAATCTAAGTCAGTCCCTAAGACTTTCAATATCTGGATGAAATTTGAGTATAGTGTACTGTTTCAATATAAGAACAGTCCGAAAATGTTTGGGGCAATACTTTCAGATTTTTGAACCAAATGATTTTGGTGTCATTAGAAACTTAATACAAGGGCAAAATTTTCTGAATTAAAGTGTTATGGTTATAGAAATGATCAAGGGCACTTTGGCAAGACACTTAAGCATAAAAGACATAAGGCACAAATGGAAGGGAAAATGGGATATTTCTCAATCATTAAGGGCATAATTGGAAGAAAAAGTGATGTCTTGCTTTTAAATGAAAAAAAAACGTGAATTGAGGGAGAGAAGGAGATGATAACGAAAATGAGAAAGAAAAAGAAAGAGAGTTGGGTAGTTTGAGAGAAGAGAAGAGAGTTGAGCTAGGGTTTAATTATTCTTAGTCTTCAAGAAAGATTTTGGAGCTGTTCAAGAAGAGAAAAAGGTAGAGGAAGAAAAGAGCTTTCCTTTGAGCCAAAGATCCCTTCATTTGGTGAAGAATGAAGGTGAGATCATTTTGAATCTTTTGAATTTTTGGAAGATTTTAGTTCATGGAGTTTAGAAAATGCTTGGGTTTAAGTATTCTAGAATCAATTTTAGTGATTTTATATTGTGGAATTTCCAATTGGATTCCTATTGAATGAGATTTTGTTTGTTTTAGGGAACCTAGAGAATCCTACCCAAGAGCAAAGGGAAAGACAACTTTGACTTGGATTTTGCAAGCAAATTAGATGGGTAACATATTTATGGTTATTGTGTAAATGGACATTTGCCTATTTGTGTGTATATGCTTGAATTGCTAAATTGTGAATTGCTATGATGTGTTTTATGTCATGCCTTGAAAGATGTATGACATTTTGATATAATTGAATAGTGATTTTGATTATGTTATACCTTGAAATATGTCATGGCATTTTGTATAAACGAAAAGAAAGGAAAGAGCATGAAAAGTATGAAAGTAAGAGCATTTGATAAAATGATTGTTGAGCATGATTATGTGCTTTTGTTTAGGAAAGAGAGAAACCAATTTCGTTAGTCACGTGCACGTTAACTCATAGCCTTCTCCCAGCTGCCCACTTGAGGCCACGAGATCCTAAGAATTCGGACTCGTTTTGTTCACGGAGTAAACTTCGGTTTCTCTATTTCATTTCACGGAACTCTCGAGCTATTTGTTTGTGCATTACATCATTGAAATTTCAAGTCTAATGCATATTTGAGTGTTATGTTTTGATGGATGAATCTTTATGATATGTTCTATGTAATGACTTTTGAACTATAAATTTTTAAGCTAGAATTGTGGATGATAGAATTGCTAGATTAAATGGGATATATATATATATATATATATACAATTTAAGTACACACACACGTGCACACACACACACACACACACACA
>JAOSBM010173843.1:0-10139 GCA_027568955.1 Erythroxylum tenue | reverse complement strand
AAGGAAACTTACAAGACGGAATAAGAAGGGACGTACCTAGTTTAGTGACTGAAGCTAAAGATGAAGACGGTGGAAAAAAAATAATTCCGGTGACTGTAAACAGAAAGACAAAGAGCCTGTAAACAGAAAGACAAAGAGCAAAGAAAGCAGAGATCGGAGAATAAAAAATGCAAGAAGAGGAGAAAGATGTGCGTTCTGGACATTTATAGCACAAATCTGAACGAGTGTACCATTCAACGTTGAACGTGCGGCGAAATCCTAGCCGAGGAAGGACACGTGGCACGATCTAAGATGTAAGGAACGTTAGGGTTACCAGAGACCAGAAGCGGCGTGACAGTCGAAAGGAAACGCGTGACAGCATATGACAGCGCATGACAGCTGCGCGGCAGTTAGAAAGACGCATCGTTTCAAATTTTGAACGACGCCCAGAAAATACGTATCGTCTAGTAATAATTAGACCTAGCGTCGTGACTAGACATCAATGCCCGATCGATAGTCCTGGCATATTGCAAACCGATCGATCATCCTGATATAGCGCGAGCCGATCGATCACTCAATCCTAGCACGAGTCAACCGGTCGGTCTTCTATCCTAAAAGCAGGAGCAGTTGCACATAGGGCGTTGATTGCAGACCGACCGGGCTTATCACGAGTAGTCGTACAGTCGACCCGCATAATTCTTAAAGTACTCCTTCGACCCTTCTCCTTGATCAGACTCGAGGAGTAGGGGGGCTTATGGTTGGGTCGGCCATACAAGGCCCAATCCCAGGTCCAGGTGTCGATGGCCCAATCATAGGTGACAATCTCCCATGCAAACACTAAGACTTACGTAAAGACCTAAACCTAGCAAGTTAGTCCATATATAAGGTACTATTTTGTCATGATACAGGTACGAGACTAATACCTTACTTTTCTCTGTTCTCGGCGATCAGAACCCTCACAAAGCAACTGACTTGAGCATCGGAGGGGCCTTCCGGGAACCAACCGCCAGAGTGCCTTTATTGTTTTGCAGGTATTCTCCACGTCGAGCTTACCGAGATCATGGATCCAAGCAACAGAATCCGACTGAACCAGGTAGCATACTTTGCTTGTGACAGATAGTATCTAGATTCATCCAAGGACACCTTAGGACCCAAAAAATAATTTAGATTATCATCTCAAACTACTGATGGAGAAAGGATTTAAGGGCAGAGATACCATGTTTGTTATCACTAGTTATTATCATGTCATCTATATAGAGAAGGAGAATAGTGTACCCTTGATTTGTTTTGTGAAGAAACAATATATGATCGTAAGTGCCAGACTTGAAACCAAGTTGTCCAATGGTGGAAGTAAATTTTACAAACCAGGCTCGAGAAGCCTGTTTTTAATCCATACAAGGTGTTTCAGAGACGAAAAACCTTATAAGGAGGACGATCATACCTTAGAGGAGGTTACATATACACTTCTTTTGTGAGATCTCCACTTCTTGATATCTATTTGGAATAACTACCATCTTTTGCTAGCAACAACAACAATGAGATTGTCTATTAAGGTCATTCTAGCTAGAGGAGCGAAAGTCTCCTTATATTCAATTCCATATTTTTTAGTGAATCCTTTAGCAATAAAGTGAACTTTGTAACTTTCCACTGATCTATCAATTCAATTTTTGATTTTATAGACCTATTTACAACCAAAAACATATTTGTTTAGAGGTAATTCAACCAAGTCCTAAGTATCACTGTTGGAGAGAGCCTGTAGTTCTTCCTTCATTGTTTGCTGTCATAAAGGGTTAGATCTAGCCTCGCAATAGCCATGAGGTTCATATGGAGAAATAATAGTGGAATAAACATGGAAGTCTTTAAGATACACTAGAATTAGGCGCCTATTGTATTGATTAGAGCTGTAAGTTGGACCTATAGAATAAATATCAAGAAACAAAGATATTGAAGGATTAGAATAAAATTGTCGTGGAGGTTTGTTGACTCGAAATGTTGAGAGTATGGAAAAGTATTTTATATTCCTAAAAGGTTACATTTTGAGACATTCAAAGTCTTTGTGATTGAGGATTCCAACATCTATATCCTTTGTGCTTTATGTCATACCTAAAAAAATAGCATAAACATGCCTTTGGTTCTAATTTGGTATGCTCTTGAGGTTACAAAAGAACAAAACATGCACATTTGAAAACTTTTAGAGACTCGTAATCAGGAGCACAATTAAATAAACTCATAAGAGATATGTTACCTATGATAGGAGAAGGAATATGATTGATAATGTAGATAGTAGTGAGAGCCACTTCACCCCAAAAGGTTTTAGGACAAGAAGAGGATATAAGAAGGGCTCGAATAGTGTTAAGAATATGTTTATGTTTGCATTTAGTCCGACCATTTTGTTGAGATATGTTTGGACAAGATCTTTGAATGACGGTCCCTTGTTGAGCAAGAAAGTTAGTAAACTTTGTATCTTTATATTCCATGGCATTATTGGTGCGAAATATTTTAATCTTGCAAAAAAAACTGAGTTTGAATCATATTAACAAAGTAAGAGTAAATAGAGAGTAGTTAAAATCTATGTGGCATTAGGTATATCCATGTATAGAAAGAAAAATCATCGACAAAGATAATATAATATCTCAAACCACCCATAGTTTCTTGAGGTGTAAGGCCCGAAATATCATAGTGAATTAAATCAAAAGGTGCTAAAAAAATAGTGTCATTAAGAGAAAATGGTAATGTATGACTTTTAGATATTGACAAGAGACATATTTAAAATGTTCAGTCTTAATAGAGCCTAGAGTTAGGGATGGAAATGGCCCCAGCCAGGTCTAGTCTAAGCCCAGCTCGATAACTTCCATTGAAGTTTGAGGTAACCTAGATCGAGGCTGAGTCTGATTATGCATGACTTGACCTTTTTTTATTTAATAAAAATTAAAACGACATCGTTTATTGCAAAACAATGTCATTTTTTGCAATATTTATCATGTGTTTAGTCTGGGCCTGTACAACCTAAGCTTAAGCATGACTCGAGGCCCAGTCATCACAAACTTGACCTATTGAGCTCAAGCAGGGCTGAGGAGGGTTGAACCGGGCCCAATTGTCATCTTTACCTAGAGTACCACTAGGGATTAAAGATCATAATATAGAAATGGAAGGATGACCCAATCTATAGTCATGTATAAGAAGTGACAACACCAATATCAAACTTGGAGGGAAGGTTTAAGGAAGTAAGCTAAAAAACTATCCAACCTTATGCACTTTTCCAAAGATCTTGCTCATTTGTGGATCCTATATAATACAACCATGACTCGAAAAAGGATAAGTTAACACCAATTTCATATAATTGTCTAATAGAAATAAGATTCAAAGGAAGTTTGGGAATAAAAAAGGTTTCAGGTAAGCATAATTTGGATGTGTGGATAGAACCTTTACATTATACTTGCATATTAGAGTTAATAGCAGTATGAACAATATGTGAAATAGAATGTGTTGTTAACAATTTAAGAATAGAGGAATCAAAGGTCATATGATTACAAACTAAAATAATCAAGATACTAAAAAGTTGAAGTACCTTAAGTGATAGATAGGGCAGAGGATGGTACAGTACTAAAGTCTGGTTGGAGTTGTTAAAGAAGAGTGTAAAGATTATTTAAAGAGAATTTGGGAAAGTTGATCTCTATTAGACCCTCAGTGGCAACAACAGTAGTTGAAGTAGGCTGAAAGGACTTGGAGGAGTTAACTTATCTAGAGTTTTGTTTGAGTCGTTTCTTACACTTTGAGATGTGATGCCTAAAATTTTTGTAGTAGCTACATGATCCTTTATAAAACTTCGTATCTAAGTTATGAGAAGTTTGCTGAGAAAAGCGTGAGTTACAAGAACAACATCAACAGATGGGATAGACTTTTGTATGTAAAGCATGTTAAAGCGGCTTTCTTACGTAATGAGCTCCTTAATGATAGTGTTTAGATTAGGCAGAGATACACGATGAAGGAGAGAGCTATAAAGGGATTCGAACTTGATAAGGATACTTGATATGTTTGAATGGTTCAAATATTATCCTAAGACTTAGTTTGTTATTTTCTTAGTCAAACTTCTGTTGTAACAAATCCCGGAGATCAGGATCTTCAGTTTAGATTTTCCTGTATTTATTAGCTCTTGTATTTGATCACAACACAATACGAATCATCACATTCATTTATGATAACAACTGAACCTCTTTATGGTATCAGAGCCTAACGCTTAAAGGCACTTATTATTATTATTATTATTATTATTATTATTATTATTATTTCCACATCTTTCATTCATGGCACTTGATGCAACGCCAATCGCTGATGGAAATTCCAGCGTAGTCGCACTAAATATGCAATCCGGAGTGAAGCTAACAGGTTCTAACTTTCCTACTTGGAAAGTCCAGCTCTCATCACTGCTCATCGGTTACGATCTGATGGGTTACGTAGATGGCAGCCTCCTTTGTCCGCCTGAAACCAATCTTGCATATAAGCATTGGATACGACAAGACAAACTCATCCTTCATGCAATAACAGCCTCCGTTGATGAAACGATCATCAACACACTCGGCTTGATGATCTACTCCTCCCAAGCTTGGGCGTTTTTAAACAAGATGTATGCCAATCGATCTAGGACTCGTATCATGTCATTAAAAGAGCAACTCACCACCGCTACCAAAGGCGATCTATCAATGACTCAATATCTACAACGTATAAAAGGAATAGCGGATGAATTAGCTGTAATAAACGGCCCAATTGACGATGAAGATTTGGTTATTCACACCTTAAATGGTCTATCACCAGATTATAAAGAAATCTATGTAGCCATTCGCACTAGAGACACTGCCATTTCCTTTGATGAATTGTTCGATAAGCTTGTCAATCATGAAGGGTATCTATCAAGGCAAGGACGGCTCCACGATTCCTCCATTCTCACCGCCAATGCAGCTGCTAGAGTCTGGAATGGCTCGCAACAACATCTGTCCAGACAACACCTCCATTTACAGCACCATCGAGTTGGACAAGGATCACCACAGTACGTTGCTCCAAATAATAGTTATCGAAATATGGTGTGCCAATTTTGTGAAAAGCCGAGACACACTGCCAAGGTCTGCCGGAAACTTCAGAGAAAACGTGGGGGACAACAGCATCAATATGGGACTGGATGTTATTCTGGTTCGCAGACTCCACAGGCACATTTTGGGGCTGCTGGACAGTGGACCTTCACACTTGGATCCGGCACTGGTGGCCCACCGCTGGACTCTGTTGCTACTTCCTCTGGCCCGTCATTCCCTGTCCATGGCACCGGCACTCCAGGGAACTCAGGGACAGTTACTACTCTTGCTGCCTACTGCACCAATCCACCAAGAATTGATTAAGGACAGCAGTGGATCCTCGACTCCGGAGCCTCGCACCACGTCACAAACGAGCTACAAAACCTGACTCTCGGCTCTCTGTATATGGGTAATGATCAAATTCAGATAGGTAATGGTCACATTCTCCAAATATCGAACACGGGTGGTTTTTGTCTCCCTACTTCCACAAAAACATTCACTTTTCAAGACATACTTTATGTTCCTAATATTAGCCGTAACTTAATTTCTATCAAACGCTTTTGTACTCAAAATAAAGTCTCGGTGGAACTATTTCCTATTGCTTTTCAGGTGAAGGATTTATAGACGCAGGCAGTACTTCTTTCGGGAACTTGCCACCGTGACTTATATAACCTACATCTTCCATCAAGACAACCTTCTGTTTTTCTTTCCAGTATTCCTCATCACGATGTTCTTCATCATATTCTTGGCCATCCTTCCAACAAAATCTTCAAGGTACTTCAGTCACATCAACAACTCAAGAGTAGTCCACCAAGGTCCTCAGTTTGTATTTCGTGTGAATACGCGAAGAGCCACAAACTACCCTTCTCTAGTCAGCGTCTCTCTAGCTCACATCCACTAGAGCTGGTTTTCTCGGATGTATAGGGACCAGCACCTGTCACCTCATCAGATAGTTTAAGTATTATGTTGTTTTTATTGACCATTTTTTCAAATATATTTGGCTTTATCCTCTACAAAATAAATTTGATGTTCTTTCCATTTTTCAACAATTTAAATCTGTTGTCGAAAATTACTTTGGCTTGAAAATTATGTCACTATAAACTGATAATGGTGGCGAGTTTATTAAGCTTCGATCTTTTCTGTCCCAACATGGCATATCCCACTTCACCACACCGCCACACACCCCTGAACTAAACGGTACCTCTAAACGCAGACACCGTCACATTATTGAGACTGCTCGTTCTCTCCTCCATTTTAGTCATCTTCCCACAACTTTCTGGTTCTTTGCGGTCTGTACTGCAGTGTATTTCATCAACTGCATGCCTACTCCTCTTCTTCACATGCTGACTCCTTACGAGATCCTTCATAAAAAAAACCCGCATATCACCATATGCATTCTTTTGGATGCTTATGCTTTCCTTGGCTTCGACCGTATGTTCCTCATAAACTTCAACCTCGCTCTATCCCCTGCGTTTTCCTAGGTTACTCACTTTCTCAATTTGCCTACTTTTGTCTTGACCCCAAAACCAACAAAATCTACACATCCAGACATGTAAAATTTGTTGATGATCATTTCCCATATTCCTGCTTATCCTCCACTGCTTTTCCTTCACCACCTCCGTCACTTCCCTTTCCGTCTCCACCTCATCATATTATTCCAATAAGTCCCGTGACAATGCTGCCACCTGCAGGTGTACTACCCCCGTTTGATCATTCTTTACCACCAGACCCACCTGGATCAACATCTTCGCCTACCAATAATAATGTCCCAAACACTAACCCACCACCTCCGCGCATACATCCGATGTGTACTCGAGCTCAAAATAACATTTTCAAACCAAAAATATTCACTGCCACTAAATACCCACTACCTGTTATAGATGAACCTAGGACTATCACCGAAGCTTTACGTTCTCCACATTAGAGGGCTTCAGCGTCTGAAGAATACAATGCTCTTGTCCGCAATGGCACATGGGATCTGGTTCCAGCTTTGGAAGCATGGAACGTGGTTGGATGTATGTGGATTTTTCGCACGAAGCGCAAATCTGATGGTTCAGTTGATCGATACAAGTCTAGGCTGGTAGCAAAGGGTTACAGTCAATGTCCCGGGGTTGATTTTCATGAAATATTTTCATCATTAATCAAACATCCCACAATAAAGGTTGTCCTCACTGTGGCGTTATCACAAGGTTGGTCTCTACATCAAATGGATGTCAACAATGCTTTTCTTCAGGGTCATCTCAAAGAAACAGTCTACATAAAACAACCTCCCGGCTTTGTTCATCCGGATCACCCATCTCATGTTTGCAAACTGAAGAAGGCTATCTATGGGTTGAGACAAGCCCCACGAGCATGGTACAATGAACTTCGGGGATTTCTAGTTCAATATGGGTTCAAGACTAGTGCTAGTGATTCATCTTTATTTGTTTATCATCATCAACAGGTCACCATGTACTTTCTTGTCTACGTCGATGATCTCCTTCTCACAGGAAACTCCACAGCTCATCTTCGACAATTTATGAATGCCATCTCCACTAGATTCTCGTTAAAAAATCTGGGCACACCAAGCTACTTTCTGGGGATTGAAATTATTCAAAATATTTTGGTCTCAGCAGAGGTACATCCACGATCTACTTCACAGGTTCACTATGGCTGATGCAAAACCATGTGCTACTCCACTCTACACATCCACTGTTTTGAAGCTAGATGATGGTTCTGCTAGTGTTGATGGAACACTTTACCGTAGTATTTTGGGGGCTCTTTAGTATGTTACCATTACTCGTCCTGACCTCTCTTATACTATCAACAAATTATCTCAGTTCATGCATAAACCTTCCAGCACTCACTTCAAACAACTGAAACGGACTCTACAGTATTTGAAACATACTCATGCCTATGGTCTTCAGCTATGTGCCTCACAAAGTCTATCATTAAGTGCGTATAGTGATGCTAATTGGGGAGGCGATGTTGACTCAAAAATTTCCACCTCCGCCTATGTTATCTATCTGGGAACTGATCCCATTTCCTGGTATTCTAAGCGTCAGCAAACGGTTGCTCGCTTTTCCACAGAAGCAGAGTATCGAGCGGTTGCAAACACTGCTGTAGAAATTATGTGGCTTTGCAATTTACTTATTGAGCTACATGTTTGTCTCCTAAATATACCAACCATTTACTGTGACAATTTAGGAGCTACCTATGTCTCTTCAAACCCAGTGTATCATTCACGAATGAAACATCTGGCACTTGACTATATCACTTTGTTCTAGAACAAGTCCAGCAAGCTCAGCTTCGGGTTTCTCACATCTCCACTCATGATCAGGTTGCAGATGCACTCACCAAACCTCTCTCTCGATTCAAGTTTGAGGATTTTAGACATAAGATGAAGGCCTCTTAGAGACACCTCATCTTACAGGGGCATGATAAGGATACTTGACTAGGATATGTTTGAATGGTTCAAATATTATCCTAATGCTTAGTTTGTTATTTTCTTAGTCAAACTTCTATTGTAACAAATCCTGGAGATCAGGATATTCAGTTCAGATTTCCCTTTATTTATTTAGCTCTTGTATTTGATCACAACACAATACGAATCATCACATTCATTTCTGATAACAACTGAACCTCTTTAGAACTCATCCCTGAGAGACATCAACAAATTTCAGATATGTTGATGATCACGAAGATTTGTATAAATACTAGCAACATCTAGATTAGACCATGGAATATCACCAAGTGTTATTTGATCCCAAAGTTCTTACAATTCAGACATGTAATTATGTATTATCTATCCAGGTTATTGTTGCCTTCGATGAATTTTTCCATATAACTGAAGTCAATTGACATCATTAGATATAAAGTAAGATTTTTCAAAAAATTCCATACCTCCTGTGCAGTGTGGAGGCGTCGAAAATCAAGTTTGATGGCTTTAACACATGCGTCCTTAAACTATGTTAATATTTGATGGTTCATTATGTCCTAGGATAGTAGATGTTCTATGAAAACATCTATATTTTTTATCTATGTTTTATGTTGGCTTGGGTAGTTCTCCAGTAACAATATGCCAAAGAAGTCTCTATTTAGGAAAATTGCACATTTTTTTAATCCACAATAATAGTTTGAACCATCAAAGGTAACATTGATAGTTAGGAATATATTGGGTAAGTTTAAAGGAATCCATAATGAATAATGGTAGAAAACTTGTTTCTAATAACGTCTTGCCTCTAGGGTTTCTCTTATGAGTGCAAGTTTTGGTCCTTCCGTTTTAGTGCAAGGGAAGTTTTGTGTGAGAGGTTTCTGACTTATTTTCTGGTTGCCGCTGTTTGTGTAGTATGGATCAGGCCCGCCGTTCATCATGAATTGCATAGCGTGGAACTGTCGAGGCTTGGGCAACCCTCGTGCAGTCACGGCGTTACAAGACATTGTCCAACAGCATCGTCCTTCTTTCCTTTTTCTTTGTGAGACTCTTGTTTCCTCTGCTAGATTGGAGGATATTCGTATTAGATTAAAATTTGATTGTTGCTTTTGTGTAGACAGAATTGGTTGCAATGGAGGCCTCGCCCTCCTTTGGCATTATAGTAAAGACATTTCTGTTTTGGGTTATTCTAGTAACCATATTGATGTTGAGATTGTCTCATTCGACAAGTTTAAATAGCATTTTACTGGGTTTTATGGATTTCCAGAAAGGCATAGAAAGCGCTCCAGCTGGGCGCTCCTGCGATCTCTGTCTCGGCTTTCGTCTCTTCCGTGGGTTTGTATGGGGGACTTTAATAACCTAATGTCTGCTTCTGAGAAATTCGGTGGTCATGAATATCCTAGAGCTCTTCTTGATGGTTTTCGGGATTGTATTGCGGATTGTAATTTAATTGAAGTTCCTCTCACTAGTTTTGGTTTTACTTAGGAGCGTGGTCGGGGTTCGAATGCGTTGGTTATGGAACATCTGGACAGAGCGTTTGTTTCAACTGCCTGGGTCGACCACTTCTCCTACCATAAGTTGTTCAGCTTTATCAGTTCATATTCGGACCATAACCCTATAAAGCTCTATGTAAATATTGGTGTTCTTGGGAAGAAGCTTAGTAGATTCAAATTTGAGAATAAGTG
>JAOSBM010173810.1:0-10143 GCA_027568955.1 Erythroxylum tenue | reverse complement strand
GTAAGACGGAAGCATAACAAGATAGATGGAAGAAGCGGAAGCACATAAGGCAAATTTATGGACGGAAGCGCAGAAGAAAAATTTTTAGACGGAAGCGCAGAAGACAAATTTATAGACGGAAGCGTGAGAGAAAAATTTATAAATGGAAGAAAAAACATAGATGGAAGAAAACTCAAACGGAAGATCCGAAGACCACGTCGGATTACCATTCAGCTTGAGTTGGTTACAGAACTCAAGTGAATAACCGATTCTTAGAAGAACAAGAAACAAGAAGAAAGAATTTCAAGAAGCAATTGAAGACAAAGGCTATAAATACGAGTCGAAGTCGAAGACTGCAGAAGTTCGTGAATTTTAAAAAGCCTAGAAAATCAAGAGATTGTATTGTGCGAAATACGTAGAGCTATTTTCTGTAACAAGGTCAGACTTTCTTTCAGTTGAAAGAAGAACAGATAACCTGAAGAGGCTAAGAGTGAAAGAATACTTGAGTGTACGAGACCTGAAGAGGCTCAGTGACAAATAATACTTGTAAAGTGTTTGAGATAGTAGAATCTCAGATAGACATCTGAGGACTGGACGTAGCCCACGGTTTGGGGTGAACCAGGATAAAATTGTTGTGTCTACATCTCTCATCTCTCAACTCTCTCTCTTAACTTTACATTGTTGAACTTACTGTTTTCCCTTATTAATTTCGAAAACAATTTACAACATTGAATTTTTAGAAGGTTCTGAAAAAGAACAAGTTTCTTTTAAGAAAGTGTTTTAAAAGGGGATTACCGAAAAAGAATACACAATTCAACCCCCCTTCTTGTGCATTTGTATATCGTTTACTAAGTATTTTATTAACGTGTGATTCACTTCAATAGGTATCATTCATACCAATTGCATTCAGTTATGCAACTATCGACTTGTGCCATCAACTGTTGATTTAGCACACTCATTGGGTTATCAACTCTTGATGCATGTACATCCCATGTATATTACCCAACTCTGCCTCTATCCATGTTGACCTTGGGTTTCCCAACAAATCAATGCTTTCAGTTAGTACTAACCCATTAATCCAAAAATCTAATTTCCATGGTTTAAACATATTCGTGTAGTGTAGGTTTGGGTTTGCCCAACAACCCATCACTAAAAGATTTCTAGTTCTTGTCATATCAATGGAAGACGTAAGTCCTAATATTTTGGTTGAGGGATTTATTCATAGGTCTCATCAATACTTGGATGATATTATATATAAATCACATATATATATTCAGATTATGGACAACTTAATTAAATTGAGCCTATGTCCATAACCACCCTTAAAATGCATGTATCACACAAAGGAGGTTTAATTTAGGTTGTGACTTGACTATTTATCTAAAGTTTGTGATTCGATTAAACTCTTGAACCGAATCGAGTACAAGTGTTAGTATCGGGTAATTCAAATTATGAATGTTATTCAATTAGGAACCCTAAATTTCAATTATTTGATGTCCAAATTAAACACTTTAATTATAGTACATATGCCTTTTTCTAGTCACACTAGAAATGTTATGCTCTACTTGGATTAATTCTAAATCAATCCCTAGGGTTTCCAAAATTACCGAACATCAATTAGTCACATAAAACATCCCTAGGCCATCTCAGATTTATCAAGACAATTTCAGCACAAGTCAAAATTATCTTGACGACCAAAATTATCAAGATAAATGAGTTAACCTACTAGACACTAAAAAGACCGATTCAATGTCCAGAAATTTTCCAAAATTCTAATTTCAAGCACATGCAATTAGCATGCTACTAACATCAAAATAACACATTTCTTATCTCATAAAAAATTTCAAGGTCTTATAACCGAAACACATACACATAAGTCATCAAACAAGTCAGCCCCATCAGCTTTCAAAAAGCTAACCAGTGTTGACTTTGACTAGATCTATTAATTGAATCAAGTTCAATTAATTCTGGAAAATTTCTAGTCTTATAAACATTCTAAATCTATCTAATTAAAAATTCCAGAATCTAATTCTTAGGAATTATTTATAAACTAAGTGAAAATTGCTAGCACATCATATGTCCACTAATACTTGTCATACACCACCAACATGCATGTAAAATCGAGAATAAATAATCAATCACTTCAAAAATAGGTGTCATGCATCCCATGCACGTGGCAACATCATATGTGCATGTTCATGAAGAAAATTCATAAAAATAGTTTTTTATAAAATTAGTTTAGAATTTACAAGCATGCATGTTCATCAAATTTCCAGAATTTCCCAGAGCTCCATACATGCATCAAGCTAAAAATAAAATCATAATAAAATAGCAAATGACATTCAATTGCATTTTCTTTGGACAAAAACATAACATAACATCTTATAAACATTTATATGAAAGAAAATTTGAAAAAAAAAGTTTGTTAGAATTATTAAGAAAATTTCAAATTCAGCACATACATTCTGTTTTCTAGAAATTCCGAGAAACCAACATATGAACAAACTGGAGTTTAATTCGCAATAAACTAGCAAATGAAATTCAATTGAAATTTCCTTTAACAAAACATAACATATCATCTTATAAACATTTTTGTGAAATAAAATTATAAAAATCATTTTTCTACAATTTATACGAATTTTTTGAATTCAACATGCATGTCAGTCACAACCCAGCAAACAGTTTGCACATGTTCAATAGATCACCTTATACATGCATAACTTGCTATGATACCACTATTAGGGAGCCATGGATCCATGCATCACATACATGGCTTAGTGGAAGTATCGAAATCAAAATTCTAACCCCACGACATCCCCATAAAATCCAAAATCAATATGCATGTATAAACAGATTATAAGAACATGAAATGACAGCATATGTACCATGCAAATACTCCTCCTTTATTGTATCTTCTCCTTGTTTGGGTTGTAGCAAACATCAAACACCTTCCTTGGCCTCTAGAGAGCACATAAAGATGAAGAAAAATTAGTGTGTAAGGGTGGTTAGAGCACCAAACAAGATGAGTTCAAGTAGATGCTCTAGTAAGAGTTAGATCAAGAACAAGTTTCATACAATTAATCTCATGCAAAAATTGCTTAAGATTGCATGAATAGATCTCAATATCACTCCTCTCAACTTTCAGAACTCTTTTAGACCCTTAGGCTCTCTATTGAGTGTGTTTTATGGCTAAAAATTCGTGTGTACATAATTGAAGAACTCACTTATGTACCACTTGTCATTAAGTTGGTCACGATTATGGCTTATAAGCCACGATCGTGACTTGCTTAATTGATGCACACTTTGTTTTTCATCCAATCTTTTATACATGTGACCCTTAGGTTCATAGTTATTTTAGTCACTTGAATTAACTCTTAATTCGAGCAAATCATAAAGGGTTTCATGATGCCAATTTACCATAATGTAAGTGGATTAACACTCGAACTCTTCGATCTTTAATTATCCTACTTACGAACCTTTCCATAGTCAATTACTGTGCAATTTGTCCCTTCACCATCCTATACCCCACTTGGTTTGGTATATGGGGTATGTGTTAACTCCCACTAGACTAACTATGTCAGATCTAGTCCAAGTGAAGTTAGTTCTTGTCCTGAGGATCTCATTACTCTATGTGTCATTGAAGACTCTCTTTATGACACATAATTGCTCTGGCTAGAGACTCCCCAGTAATGACCCCAACAAGAGGCCATGGGTATCATCTCCTTCTATCAGGAGTGGTGAATAGTTTATTGGCTGCCCAACTACCTTCAAATACCAATAGTTGTACCCAATCATAACCCTATGAGCGATCTCATCTTGAGGCAACAAGGAATGGTCTCAAAGTACAGGATCAGTATCCAAGATATCCTTGAGTACCTCAAGTCTAAGGATATTGGCACCATTGCTATGATGAGATTAATCACTAACATTTGATAGATCATCCATATGATAATCTCATAACGGGTCATCCGATGTACTTACTACTCTTAGTAAGCATCCACATGTTAACTCTAAAAATCTCATGCTTACGGGTTATGAGATCCACTACTTGATCAAATCAAGGAGTATAACATCTGCTATTCTATCTAGATTAACAATTTCCTATATCATTAATCCTAAGACTAGGGATAATTTAGATACTAACATAATTGCTCATGATAGGAATCTCATTATCATAATCTCATCATGATTTCCTTCATGCTATGTTTTGTATCATGGACTTCATTAATCTAATTTAAGATAGACATCAATTCATAAATAAATGAACATCAAATTAATGAAAATTGCCTTTCACTTCATTAATCAAAATAAATTTTGTTCAAAGTGCTAAAGGTGATTGCCTTTAGAGCACTACTCATAACATTTTTCATAAACTAGAAGGTTAAATTTTATGTCAATCTTTTTTTACTTATTCATTGTTATGAAAAATTAGGACTCTAATTTCTTTGAAATTTTCATAAAATAGAAAAGGAAAAGGGGGTAGATACTTAATTTTTCACAACTTTTATCTAGTGTTGTCCATATTCTTTAAGTTTTATTTTTTTCTTTAGAGTTTTATTGTCATATAATATCATTACAATCATGCATTTAATTTTACTTGATTAATTTTGTATAGTTGCATTAAATCAAATATAATTCAAATCTTAATTATGGTGCATTCATCTAGCTTTAATTATGTTTGACCATCTCTAATTTATTTTAATTTGTAATTAGTCTTAATTTTATCATAACACATTTGTATTAAATTTCATAATTTTAACTTTTATTACATCCAATTTGTGTCAAATTCTCATTGTGTTACTACTTCTTTTAGTTAGCTTTAATTAGTTATAATTAAATGATAATGAGATAATCAATTCTAATTTTAATTAATTATTCTTAACTATGACTAATTGAATTTAATTGGTATTTTATATTAATATTTGTTTCTTTTTTATCAAGTAGTGTATTATTATTAATTTTGGGTTAAAAAGAAAGAAAAATGAAAAATATAACAAACAAGAGAGGGATGATCATGCACCTATGAGGAAGGAAATAAATAAAAGGAAAAACATAAAAAACAGGCAAAAAGATAGGGACAAAGTGGCAATATGTTATAACGTGAGATAAAAAGAACTGAGAGAGAGCATAAGAAAAGGGAGCAAAATAAAATATAAAAAAAGATGAGCTAAAGATTGGGGAATAAAAGAGCATGAGGTAACAAATTGAAATAATTATTAAAGGAGAGTAGATAATAAAGGGAGAAAGACAACCAAGAAGGGGATAGAAAAAACAAAACAATTAGAAAAAGGAAACAGAAGAGCATGAAACAATGGTGAAAAAAAACATATAAATATAGCGAAGTAACTTGGAAATTTCAAGAGGGAGAAAACTAAAAAATAAATGGCAAATAGAGAGGACGCAATAGAGATGAGGGAAAAGATTTAATAAAATAAATAAATAAAAGAGGGACAGAGTCATACAAACCAACAAAGATTGGGGAAAATAAAAAGAAAGATGCAACTAAGAGCAGTAAAACAATAAGAGAAAAGGTCAGGCACAAAAAAAGACTAAGAAAATTGTAAGCTGAGAAAAATACAAAAAGGAATGACTATGATAAAGGAAGTAGGAGACAAGAATAACATGAGTTGAGAGATAAATACATAATAACCATAAAAGAAGGCTAGTAATAGAACACAAAGAAGGCACCAAAAATAATTAAAGAAAACAACTGAAAGGGAATCTCTCTGCAATAACCATTAAAAAACAATAAATTCCATGTGGATAATAAACAAAGAAATTTGTTTATGTGTGAGAAAGAAACATTAAGATTTTGAATTAAGATTAGATTCATAACTCATTACCTTAAGATTTTAAGTAAAAATATAAGTCCTCTTATATATAAACTGCTTATCGTTTTTAAAAAATTACAAAATTTCATAATAACATGAATGAAAAATCTTATCACTGAAAAATGAATGGTCTTTAAATAAGGGGAGACACTTATCTTTGAATAAGAGCATGGCATTATATTTCCAATTTCACAAGTTCTTCGTATTTCTAATCTTATAAGCTTTTCATTTAGGAATAATCGGATCTAGAAGTTGAGTTTGAAATAGTAGGTGCAGTTCGAGACTTTGGTGGAGAAAATACTTATGGGCATGATCCAATAATTATTTAATGATCCAACTAAGAACAATTGGTTGTAATTTAAACCTTCTTATGCACTACTATAAGATAAAAGAAAATATACAAATATTGTTAAGACTAGGAGTTTTAAGTATTGTTCTTGAAATAAAGTACGCCTTATTATTAGATGTAATGGATCCAGTAGAAGGAATTCTTCTCATTATGAAGGCATTCTTCTTATTGTTGAACGTCTAACACCTGAGTCAAATAAGAATGACAATAGTAACATTATTTAGAGTGCTCTAACTTTACTTGTGAATAATTTAGTACTAGTGAACGAGCCAACAATTTGTTCGTATGTTCTAAGAAATATTATGCCACCTATTAGTTCTTAAAAAAACCAGCAAGTAGCAAAGAAACACTATGAGGGTTGCAATAATATTACTATATCTGATTTATGGTAAACCTACTATGGAAGTTATCATTCAACATTTTAATACAATCCTATAAAACTAGAGTCAGTTTGATTGGTTACAGAAGTAGCAAGAAGATAACTCTAAAAAAATTATTAAGAAATAGTTAAACAAAGGTTTATAATGGAAATTTTTGTTCAAGTATTAGAGTCACTAAATATAACTTTCCTACAAAGAGTAAGAAAGGTATCACAAATGTTGTTGTCAAACATCTTAAGGAGTTGTGCAATTATAGGGAAGCCTAGGTTCAAATCTAGTTTAAAATGGGCATTGGCTCCAAAATTACCACATATTACTTATATATTATCTTTATTTATGGGATTATTAATGAGTGTACTTGTCAAACTAAAGGCCTATTGAAAAAGGATGGAGATTACCATTATTTCATGTGAAGGAGTTTTTTTGTTGAAACTGAGACTGGAAAAGTGATGGGTTCTAAGAGGCATTAAAGGAGAAAATGAACTAGGTCTAAGTGAGCACATATATAATTGAAGATGTCATATCTTAATCCAAAATCTTAAAGCAATGACTGATGAACCATTTTAGTGTAAATAACTGATTTCATCCTTATCTCCCTTTTTGATGTGGTATAACTTTACTTGTGAATTTTTAATATATATACCTCACAAGTAAATGCATCCATATAGAGTTAACTCCCACTAATCCATAGCTAATTTGAAGCCATTTGATTTATTCCATTAATCATCATTTATTTGAATCCATATTCATCAACATTCATCAAACTTACTTTGAAACCGATGATTGTTTTTAATAGGGATTAGGGAAATGTTGGACTAGGTCCAAATGAGGCCATATAGAACTAGGGACATCATATCACAACCCAAAACTTTAAGATAATAGGTTACGAGCCCTATATTTGTATATAACTCACTTCATTCTTATTTCCCTTTTTTGATGTAAGACAATTCCAATTATGAATTTTCAATATCTCGCTTTATAAATGAATCCATCCACATCAGATTAGCTCCTCCAACCCATAGCTAATATGAAGCCACTTGAGTCACTATATGAATAAGCATTCATCTAACCCAAAATCATGAATCTTTATTCATCAAACTTTGCCAACCTACCTATGATTCTAATGATTAGTTCTAAAAGGCTTAGTGAGAAGTTAAACAAGGCCCAACTGAGCCTATATATAACCATGAACATCATATTTTAGCTCAAAATCTTAAGGCAATAAATTATGAGCCCTATATTTGTATATAACTCACTTTATCCTCATATCCGTTTTAGATATGGGAAAACTCCACTTTTGAATTTCAAAAAAAGGGGGCCAAAAACTTGTTGGATACATTATCCAATAAGGAATGTAAATAAAATGGATTCTTGGTGGAGAAAGAAAAACATATAGTCAAGAGAAGTGAGAAAGTCAAGAGAGTGAAGACACAAAAGGATTTTAAAAAAAAGGATAGAACGAGGTAAAAAAAATATGCAAAGAGAGGTGCATGATTATAGGAAAATAAAAAATGTAGAAAAAAGAAATGGAGGAGAGAGAATAGAGAGGCATGGAAGAGTTCTTAAAAGCAAGGTGCAGCTTTAAAACCATTTAGTAGAGGAAATGGTAACTAGTGTAGGATCCAACACTTGTTTTTCTCTCGACGGTTGCCTAAGATTTATAGGAGATGTTACAAATATAGAGCCAATTATGAACATAAGCAATATAAAGGAAACTAAGAGAAAGTTTATTTGAACTATATGAAAGATGAAATGCAATATATATATATATATATATATATATATCAGGTGCAGTCATAGTGTTTGTCGAGTTGCTTCTCTTCCTATTTACGCGTTAGAGGCGAGGTATTGAATGGAGTTTTAAGGAAAATATGAAAGTAAAAATGTTGAGTTATGGGCATTTTAAGCAATGCGCTCATAATTCATTAATGTTATAACCTTTTCTTCCTTAGAAGATCCTTTGACATTTGTCATAGATGACTTATTTATTTCCATACCATGACGTTGTCAATGGAAAAACAGTGCAAGTCGAAGATTAGCAAAAATGGAGATGATCTTATTGCCAATTTAGATATTCTAGATAGCAATGCTAGTAAAGTTAGTCATCAATAGTTAAATGAAATAATATTTTTTATTATAGATCAAATAACATACTTTGTCAAAAAATGGTGATATCAAGCCAAAAAAATAGGATAGAGATGCTTAAGAATTCTTATTTAATAAACAAATTGACTATAAGGAGGTTAATGTTAGGTTTCGCTCATGCATCTCATACATAATATATATTAAATATACATAGCAGAAATAAAACGGAACCTCAAAAACCAGATCTACTCATGCATATAGATATAGAAAAAATAAAAACATGAAATGTAAGATGTTTACATATCTTTCTGACAATCTCCTTCGTTCTTTAATCTTCTCTGTGTTGGGTTGTCGTAAACCACAACAATCAACGCAGGCTGTCTCTAACAAAAGTCCATACAAAGATAGAAGGATGAAACCTCACTAGGAGATGGCTAGAATTCTTTCTTTGTGCTAACAAAGACAAGAACTCTTGAGAGAGTTAGAGAGAAAAAGTGTGTGTGTGAGAAAAAGAACCTTCTTTTTCTTTTCTTGTGTCTTACATAAGATGCCCTAAAATCATCTCAATTTTCTGCACCATTTGGCCTTCCATAACCTCCATCACTAATGGAAAGTTATGGGAAGTTAATGGTCATGAATAACATGTATTAATGGAAGTTATGGGAAGTTAATGACCGTGAATAACATGCATTAATTTAAGTTATGGGAAGTTAATGACCATAAATAGCATGCATTAATGGCAGCCAATAACACTTGTTTCTAATCCATTCCATGCAACATTTTCTACCACGATCACATCGTGATACAATCCCGAAATACACTTTCATATCTTGAATCACCATTCAAGACCATTTTACTCATCTTTCAGATCTCCTATGTGTGTGATCCATTAGGTTCCCGATTATGTTGGCCACTTGAATTAATACTTAATTCAAATAAGTCAAGAGTAACATCTAGCAACACGTCATGACCCCTAATTGATTGGAAAGTCAGTTATTTAACTAAAAACCCTTCCATATATAATGTTTCCATACAATTCCTCCTTGCACCATCTATACCCCACTTAGTTCAAAGTATGGTCACAGTGTCAACTCTCACTAGACTGACTACGTCACATCTAGTCCAAGTGTTATTAGATCTTATCTTGAGGATCTCATTACTCTATGTGTCATTGAAGACTCTCTTCATAACACATATCTGCTCTGGCCAGAGAACCCCGAGTAATGACCCCGACAAGAGGCCGTGGGTAACATCTCCTTCTATTAGGAGTGGTGAATCCTTTATTAGCTACTCAATTACCTCCTAATACCTCAAATTGTACCCAATCACCACCCTATGATTAACCCCTAAAAGGCACCGATGAACGGAGTCAAAGCACAGGATCAGTATCCGAGATATCCTTGAGCACCTCAAGTCAAAGGATAGTTGCACCATTGCTATGATGAGACTATCATTGACATTGGAATAGAATATCCATATGATTGTCTCATAGTAGGTCAATCCAATGTACTTACTACCC